>OVAP01006346.1:0-11879 GCA_900406295.1 Aurinia saxatilis
GTGGAGTTGCTATTGTAGAAGAATTTATCTATTATAGCACAAAATATGAGCAGTCAATATAAACAATACAACATTAGAATACCGTTATGGTATCCGAATCTATCATAGCAAACAAAAATAATGCTATTGTATGGTGGCATCTACCATAGCATGAAAAAAAATGCTATCGTATGGTAACACCTACCATAGCTGCCGATGTCAGAGCGTTCATTAAAACACTATCTATTACATATGATAGCAAAATTTATGGGCTATTAATGACCGGATTTCTTGTAGTGAATGTAGTTGTTCCCGTCTCAAAAATATTATTTTGTGTGGAATCATAAAATTTGTACCCCCAAGATCGTTCAGAATAACCAATAAAGTAATTGCTCACTATTCTAGAGCCTAACTTTTCTCTCACATGGCTTATAAGGCCTAGCCTCAGCTAGACATCCCCATATGTGAAAAAAATTTTGGACTAGGTTTCTTTCCAGTCCAAAGCTCATAAGGTGGTTTTGCAGTTGCTTTAGTTGGTACCCGATTAAGAATGTACGCTGCAGTCTTTAGTGTCTTAAAATCCTTAAACACGTCTAAAGACTCTTATTTTTTCATGAATAAGAAACAACTATTGCATATCGAGAGTAGTCGTCCATGAAAGATATAAAGTATTATTGACCGTTCCAAGATACTGTACGGAAAGGTCCACAAACATCCGTATGTATCAACTTAAGGACTTCTGTAGCTCTATATGCACCTAATCTCTTATGTTTAGTCTGTTTTTTTTTTTCTTTAATGCAATCTACATAGACATCACAATTTGTGAAGTCAACGGAATCCAATATACCATCTGACACAAGTCACTTAATTCTTTTCATAGAAATGTGACCTAAGCGTTTGTGCCACAGAGTTCCTGAACTTGCATTTTTGAACTTGCGAATAGTACCCATTGATTCCACACTTAAGCTTTCAACTGGAGAAGCTATAATGTGAAGCATAAAAAGATTGATTATCCATAAGTGCCAATTAAACTTAATTTAAAGACAAAGTAGTTTTTCCATGCTCAGTTAGACAGGAATAACCAGATATGTCTACATAAGGACCGGAAATCAAATTTGATCTAAACGACGGTACAACAAAAGTGTCTTTCAAATCAAGATAACGACCAGTAGTAAAAACAGTGTAAAATGCGCAATTGCCTCCACATCCACCGGAAATCCATTAGCCACATAAATGCGTCTTTCAACATCAACTGGTTTTCAGTAGCTCAGACAATCCTGCAGTGAAACATTGATATTAGTGGTTGCAGCCGAATCTAACCACCAAGATACTTCATTTAAGTTCACCTTCAGAATAGACGATAACAAGGAACATACCTTTCTTTCCACCCCACGCGTGGTATTTTTTGCAGTCCTTCATGTGTCCAACTTTCTTACAAAAGAAGCAGGTATCTTCAACCTTAGTCTGCTTCTTTTGAGTTGGACCTTTAGCAGTATCATTCTTAACGATCTCAATTTTTCTTGGCCCTTAGAGGTGTTAACCATATGAGCACTTTCAGACATTTCTTGTTACATCCTATTCTCCTCATTCACACAATAAGAAATGAGCTTATTAAACGACCATTGCACCTTTTGTGTGTTGTAACTAGATTTCAATTGATTGAACTGAGGACAAAGAGAATTCAAGATAAAAAAATATAAGAACTTCTTCCGGAAGCTCAATCTTGAGAGTCTTGAGTTTTGAAACAATGTTGGACATTTCCAAAATGTACTCCCTTATGTTTTCATTGCCATTGTACCTCATGGTACTAAAGCGATACAGAAGCGTGCTTATTTCTGCTTTATCGCTACTTGCAAACCGCAAGTCCATTTCAGCAAGGAACTGTTTGAGATCTGAGATCTCACCATCACCTCTAAAGTTTTCCAGAATGGTGTCCAAAATTATCCTTAAACCAATGCGATTAGAACGTTCTCACTTCTCATGAACCGCCTTATACTCAGCAGAGCTAGTATCTGTAGGAGAAGCAAGTTGTTCCATCCTTAGCGCAAGGTCAAGATCCATACAGCCAAGGGCATTCTATACTTTACTTTTTCATTCCTTGTAGTTGGAACCAATAAGTATTGGAACTGAACTTAAGTTTTCAGATACTCTAGTGAAATTTGCCGAAAAAGAGAACAATCTTTATTAACTCACTACTAAACCAAAATGAATCAATAATAAACAATAAACGATTATACAACCCATCTCAAGATACCAAGTACAACATTAATATCAAGTCTTTCGATAGTAATATTAACTGCTAGTGGTACTCTTGTTGTAATAATCAAACATTGACGATAAAGCTTGACAAATGATAAACCTATCATTAGATCGATTTATCATTCTCATGGTTTAATCCTAATAATCGTCGCATGTTCATCATCACAGTTATGCACATAATCCGGCCAAATATAAACCTACCTTTGGGTCGATTTAATATTAACATGAATATGTATACATATAACATTTAATATTATCCGTGAGAAAATATCAACAAGAGAGGCTACTTTGACAACATCATGCATCAATCAATCCAATTCAAATATTAAACGTGGACAATCTAATTTATTTATTAATTATAAACTGTATTTATTCTTGCTCAGACAAATAACATAATGTCTAAGGACACTATATGCAAGAATACTTAAGTGACGTAGTGGTTGAAAAAGAAACACAAGAATCTGCATTGAATCAGCCTATGATTCGAACCCACCGAGCAACAATAAAATTATTATTACTGGTTTCTTTGTATGGGCTTAACCATACCCGGCCCAAATTTTTTTTTTCCTGAATTGGACCATAAACAAGATAGGCCTATGTACGGAAAAAAATATATAAAAAATAGCCCAACAAAAAAGAAAATATCATTCTTCAACCTATGGTCTGGAAACCCTAAATTAAGGAGCCGTCAATTCAAACCTTTATATAAAGAAAATTTCTAGCCATCAAGATCCAGCCATCTAAAAAAAATTCAATTTTTTCCAGAATTTCAAAAAAATAATATCCTTATGAGCATAAGTTTGAGATCAAATTTGCATATACTTTTGTCCAAAAAAAAATTCCGAAAATACTACAAAACTAGATATAACCGTGTATAAATTTCATATATAATACCAAAACATAAACCACAGATTCCAGAATTCAACAATAATCCTTATAAAAAAATCAGATTCAACAATCTGGAATTTTTACTTAATAATTAAATCAGAAATTTAATCTAATAAACATGATTATCAAGCAGAATCTGAACACGGTGCTCTGATACCAATTAAATATTTTCATGATTTCTAAAATCATAATCTCATGCCAGTTTCTGAATAATAAGAACTGAAGTGGAAGCGTACCTTATGAATCCATGCTTAAGATTTTGAGATTGGATTATGAAAAGCCTGAGCTTTGAGATTGGTTAGGCTCTTCACAGCAAAGCCAAAAAAGCTGTAGGTCTCTGTTGATGGGATGGAGAGAGTTTTTTTTGTATGTCTTGTATTAGGGTTGTTGTGGGACCATAACCTTCTATATATTTATATAATTAATTTCTAATTCGGCCCTTCATCAAATTAGAAATTAGCAAACGTATCCACACATAAATTTTTCATAACAGTTATGCCCCAAGTCTTTTACTTTATACTAAAGTGACCACATAAGTTTTGACTACTATAAATAAGACCCTAACACATTGATTATACATATATGACCCCAAAATAATTCTTACACGAGATCCTAGCCAACCACGTTGTGCATTAAGGCAAAGTGGATCGATTGAGGACTATGTACATAAGTTCGAAGAGTTGTCTTCCCAAGTGAACAATTTACCAGAGAGACAGTTAGAAGGGATATTTTTCAATGGAAGGTGACGGCCACACTACGTTGAACCAAGGTTTACTACTCTTGGGTTCAAAATGGGGTAGATAAAAGTGAGATTTGAAAGTAATTACTAGAATCAATAAAGCATTAAGCAACTCGATCAAGAACACAAGATGTTCCAAAAAGATATTTCATATTGTACTTTTAGGTTACAAGCAAAATCATTGAAAACGAACTGACAAAGAATTTTTTACATTGTACTCCGTTCCTGATTTATACCACTCCATGAGAGGCTCATCCATCTTCACAAGATCATATCCAAAAGTTTTTCCTAGTAATTATTAGTTTAGCCCTTGGTCTTAAGGAGTCATTGCGGTCTTAAGGAGTCATTGCGATCTTAAGGAATTCATCATCATCAACACTTATAAGATTGAGGTGTTGTTGGCTTCTTGTTAGATTGAGGTGTCTCTAGGAGAACATGACCAGTGTGATCCGCCTCACTGTAGATACAGACATGCCTTTGAAATGTTCTTTCTAATTCAAAACTTTTTCAAGTCTTCTTTTGCTTCGGATCATAAAAGTATACGTACAACGCTTCAACACAATCCAAATTCTTAGGCATATTATCACAAATTCACCATTGAGAGTGACACCAAAGCTTCTATAATATAAACTATCTAGTTGAAAAGAGGTATGAACAATATAATCTCTGACCATTAGATTCAACCTTCTCGTTCTTGCTTCTTGTGCTTGCAACACTTGAAACCTACAAGTTTTTTTATTCTGATTCAACCTCGTGCCCTAAATCAATCTCCATTCTTCCTGTTCCAACCATCTTGTCATGCTCATGACCCTTAATCTCCACAACAACAAAAATGATGCAACCGTCCATTAGGATGATTTTGTGAATTCGCATGCTCAAATTATTTCATGATCCAAATCCCAAGTATGGGCTAATAAGATCCAGAAAACAAAATATGGCCCCAATAATTGAAAGCCCATAATAATAAATAAAATAATGATAACTAGGAATTTGGCCATTTACAACATATCTATCTAGTTTTGTTGAACTTCAAACTAAAAATTACATATTTTAGTTATTCGAATGAATTAATATTAAATTTTGAACTATCACACTCAAAATCATATTTTATATGTTTTGATAATATTAGGAATTTTGGGATCTCTCACCTTCCTGGAAGCAGCTGAGTATTGTTCCTAAATGCTTGTCGTCTCATCTAGAGGTTTTGAGTTGGGAACAGTATGGAAGACAAAAAGTTGAAAAGCAGTTATTGAGATACATTCTTGCTAATTCAATGTGTCTAAAGACGGTAAAGATCTACCTCCTATTGTGTGGGTGAAATCACACAATCACTATTTGTTCGAGGTTCTTTAATGAAGGACTCGACACAAAAAGCGGACACAAACAGAAAAGAACTAGCAAAGTAAGCTTTTGATTGATTGAAATTGAGAAGGTCTTTCTTAGCGTAAGCTGCTAGGGTTTGCTTGGCTAGAAAGAGATGATCTACAAAGTTTAACCTAGCGAAGTATTTATACACGATTATGCCGACTTATTCCTAGGTTAAATCTTCCTAAATCTTCTCGTGTTTATCTTCACCTTTCCATTTTCCCAAAGCCGACTTCGCCTTTATCTCGTGATTGGGCCTTGGCCTTACAAATGTCGGCCTCGCCTTTATCTTGTGATCGGGGCTCGGCCTCGCCGTTGTATGGGCCTGAATATGTTGACTTCGCCTTCAAGCCCGAATGATGTCTTCGCCTTTACTCCCAAATGAGCACTTCGCCATTTAAAGCATGTGATACTGCGCGCTCGGACGTCTTGTTCGACCTCTCTTGATGGCGAGGTCGTCTAGTAAATGACCTCGCATTCAACACAACGTAGTGAAACCAAGACCACCATTCTCGATGGCGAGGTCTCGGTCGAGTCACCCTATGACTTCGCGCGCAAAGACACTTCAGATACTAAGCCAAGTCATGAGTTGACCGTTGACTTTCCAGTTTGACCTGTGGGGGATATTTGACCCCCACACCTATCAACTTGCAATTTTGAAGAGACACAAAAGGAGTTAGAATCCATGCCTAGGATTTCAACATCATGTCAACTTTTATTCTCCACTCCGAAGTAACTGCAATTTCAAGGAGCAAGTTCAAGGGATCTCAATAAATCAATAGTTGTTAAGTTATATGTTTGAGCTATAGAGTTTATTTATATTATTACCAAAGAAAAGACTTGTTCAAATTCATGGGTGAAAGGGTCTGTTCGTTTTTGTTGCCACACTCTGCATTTGGATGTTTGGGTTGCCAGATGTCCAAATATTGTTTGTTTTTTAATCAAAATTTTGCATCCAGAATCTACATTGGATACTTTTTTTTTATCAAAGCATATAAAGATTTCATTACTACAATCCTGAGGATTGGTGAATGGGCATCAAGCTAAGAGCTTGTTTGGAGAGTACATCAACTTTTACATTATGTTTTCTAGGGATAAACCTAAAGACAATGAATTCAAAAGTAAGACTTAGTGCAATAATATCCTCTAGCGTACTATAGAGGTTGAGTAGAGGGTTGTTGGAGTTGATTGCATTGATTAGCTGCATCGAGTCTGATTCCATCTGGATGCGAGTGATTCCCAATATGTGTGCTTCAAACAGAGCCTCTCTCATGGCTAGTCCTTCTGCTAGGAGTATTGAGATTATGAAACGCACCCCCAACTCCCTGAAGCTGAAAATCTCTTCTTTATGAGGTAGGAGCATGATCCATCCAATTCCCGCGTTGCTATCGTCTTTCCTTCAGGCAGCGTCTGATTGTATGGTGATGATCGGATGTGTCGGTTGAGCGTCAGACAGGCGTTGTGGCTTGTTTTTTGGTAGACTTTGAGGTGAGATGATCTGCACTTATTCCCATTCTTTGGCCAGTTGGATGTCTTTTGTGATGGTCTCAATCGGAGTGAAGGCTTTTCCTTCGAACACAAATATGTATCAATTTGTCCAGAGTACCCAGAGGATCCAAGGTGCAAGTGGTCCAGAGCAGAGGCCTGAGGGGGACAGACACTGGATAGTATGGACAGTGTGCCAAGAGTCTTTGAAGTCTGTTATGCTCCTTGCCTGGATTGTTTTTGACAGTGGTGCTAGAGTCCACACCTTTTGTGCCTCTTCGCAATTGAAAAAAAAGGTGGGCGGTGGATTTTGTTTGTCCGCATCTCTTACAGTTTTCCTCAACTGGGATATGTCATTCGGCCAGTCTCTCTCCCACTGCCAATGTGCCCTGAGCCACTTTCCAGAGGAAGAGCTTAAGTTTAGGGCTTGTTCTCACACCCCATACATCTCTAATCCAGCTGAAACGAGGATGCTTGTGTGAATCTTTGTCCTGCGTTTCTCTCGGGCTGACATGTATCATGTGCTTGTTGAGTATTCTCCCGTGGAATTCTTTATCCAGACTCTCTTATCTTTGGCGCCAAACTTGCTCAAAGGTTTTCCCATGATTGTGGTTGCGTGCGCAGGAAAAACCTCTTGTACCTTTGCTCTGTTCCACAAGTAAGCATGAGATCCACCACCTTGAAATCTTGTTGCTCCTTTGGGATAGGTCCTATTGGCTTGGTAGGTGTTGTGGTTGATATCCATGGCTCAGTCCATGCATTAATATCTTTACCGTTTTCCACTTCCCACCCCAAGTGTTTGACGAGGAGGTTCTTTCCTAGTAATATACTAGTCTATCCATGAGAGGAATTCTGTTTTGCCTCAGCAGACAAGAAGTCCGAGCTAGTGCAATATTTCTTCAAGAGGATACGGGCTAGTAAACCTTCGGGGTTTTGGAGTAGTCGCCATGCCAACTTAGCTAGTAATGCTTCGTTAAAGCATTGAATATCTCGGAATCCAAGGCCCCCCTTCCCTTTTTGATCGTGAGAGTTTAGTCCATGAGACCTACAACATTTTTTTTTTTCCACTTTTGTGACCCACCAAAATCGGGTGAGCTCCGATTGTATTCTCATACAATGTGAGAGAGGGAGTTGGAAGCACAAGATGGCATAGGTGGGAATACTTGTTAAGACACTCTTGAGTAACACAATTTTGCCCGCCATAGACAAGAATTTAGATTACCATCCAATGGCTCGTTGGCGTATCCGATCAACGATAGATGTAAAAGATCTTTCTTCTTTCTTCCGAAATGTTCTGGGAGTCCAATGTATTTACCCACTCCTCATTCCCTAGAGATGAGTAGTTATCCTTTCATCGTTTCCCTTAGAGTAAGTGGCATTTTCCGTGCAAAAGAAATGGAGGATTTTTGCTCATTTATCTTTTGTCCCGATACTTCTTCATACATCTTCAAGATATCTCTTAGCTTTTTAGCATTCTCCAAGTTAGCCCTCCAAAAGAACATAGTGTCGTCCGCGAAGAGTAGGTGGTTTATTCTCGGGCATTCCTTTGCCACCTTAATTCCTTTCAAGCTTCCATCTTCTAGTGCCCGAGTACAAAGGACTGAAAGCACTTCACTACAAAGTATGAACAAGTAGGGGGAGAGTGGATCTCCCTGGCGGATCCCCTGTGATGGGATAACGAACCCTTACAGCCCTTCATTCACTAAAAACGAGTATGAGACCGTTGAGAGACATTGCATGATCCAATTCGTCCATTTATCATGAAATCCGAGTCTTTCCTAAACTTTATTGATGAAGTCCCACTCTAGGCGTTCATAGGCCTTGCTTATATCGGTTTTAACCGACATATAGCAATGTTTCTTGGCTTGTGAGCTTTTGAGATAGTGTGGTACTTCATGTGTGATGAGAACGTTATCCGAGATTGCTCGTCCCGGGACAAAGGCGGATTGAGTTTCCGAGACTATTTTGTTGAGGAGAGGTTGGAGTCTTTTAGTGAGGATCTTGGCGATGATCTTATAGAAAACATTGCATAATGTGATGGGACGATATTCTGAGACCTTCTTTAGACATTTAACTTTAAGAATTAAGCAGACATGGGTTTCGTTGATGGTCCGAGGTAAGTAACCCGTGCTGAAAACGGCATGAATCTCGGTGATAACTTCCTTGCCCACCGTATTCCAATTACCATGAAAGAAACTTGCGTAGAAACCATCGGGCCCCGGTGCTTTATCCTCGTGGATATCAAAAATAGCTTTTGCGATCTCCTCCGGTGAGGGATCTTTTATGAGTTTTGCATTGTCCTCAGCCGAGATTTTGGGTGTCAATGCCAACTGTATTATCTCCTCTCCCCAACATCCAGTGGTGGTGAAAAGCTCCTCAAAATAGCTTTCAAATGCTTTGACTAGATCTCCCTCCTCTGTTTTTGCGTTGCCAGCACTATCTTCGATAACTGTGATTTGTTTCTCATCCGTCTTTCCCTTGTAGTGGCATGAAAGAAACCCGTACTCTGGTCTTCTAGTTGTATCCAGTTCACTCTACTTCTTTGCTTCCAAAAAGCCTCCTCCTCTTTGTAGGAGTGTTGCAGTTTTGTTTTCAAAACTTTGATTAGCATTTCATCTCCAGTTGTCTTTGTCATTTATTTCTCGCGCTTTTCAACTCTTCAATTTTCTTTCGGTTGTTGGTGTGATTGAGTTTGTTCCACTCTATCAGGGCCCTGCGGACAAGAGTTATGCGTTCCTCCACTGAGTTTGAACTGTCGTTTTCCCAAGTCGATTTAATTAGAGCTTGCACTTCATGATTTGAATTGAGTCGACGGTCAAACCGAAAACCTCCTCTTCTTTTCAGTTTTCCAGGTTCCAGATAGGAGATTAGAGGTCGATGGTCTGATCCTTCATAGCGTAAGTAATGACATCTTGCTGTAGGGAAGAGTTTGTCCCACATTGTGTTGGCAAGCGCTCTGTCTAGTCTGCACCTTACGTCATGATCATATCGTTTGCCTCTCCATGATAGCGGATCACCAGAGTGGTGGAGGTCATAAAGTTCGTTCTCCGATAAAAATGATCGAAAGTCGATAAATGTGCCCTCAGCTCTTGTAGTACTGCCTGCCTTGTCCGCATTGCTAACTAAGTCGTTGAAATCTCAAGTTGGATACCATGCTTTGTTGCACCTGTTTGCTATCTTAGTTAATTCTTTACAGCATTGTTTTTGCTTAGCTTTGTCATTACTTCCATAGACAAAATTTGAATAAAAGAAATGCTTTTCGAATTTAATACTGCAATTGATGTAGTTTTCACAAGAAGAGAGAACTTCCAATTCTACATCCTCTTTCCACAGTAAGGTGAGTCCACAGCTTCCATGACCCGTAGGAGAAACCAGGAAGCTCTTAGAGAACCCCATCCATTCGAATTGCTTAAGAACATAGTCATCATGATTTTTTGTCTCACACAAAAAGATGATATGTGGTGTTGTGGTGAGATGTATTTCCTTGAGCCGGCGAACTGTCAGGGGATTCCCTAACCTTGGCAGTTCCAGCTCGCCACTGTTAAGGAAGCCGATTTGAGGAGTCTTGAAAATCCATTGCACGCTTGCTGGATTTTGAAGAAGAGGAAGCCGAGAAAGGGGCTTTGCTCGGAGGATCAGTTGTCTGAGATGGACCAACTTTATCTTTTGTGTTATGCTTTTTTCTATGAGCGTCGTGCTTTTGGGGAGTTCTGGACTTGACAAGCTTTCCACTTTTTAGAGCTGGCTCCTGGTAGTTGTTGTCCCACTTGTCCAGTCCTTTGAGCCAGGGGGGGGGGGGGTTCTCCCNGATCTACCTCTTTTCTTTTTGTCGACGCTACGGTTTTAGTTGTCTCCAGTTGTGGGAGATCTTTGTCCTGGAGGTGAAGTTCCTCCTGGATTGGGAGATTATGAGCTTGAGTATTGGGAATGGCTTGAGCCGCCACAACTGCAGCTATAATTCATGTTGTTGTTTGTGCCATGAAATTTATTTTCTCCCCTTCGTACACTCTCTAATTTTCGCTCGATTGGGTCTGCGCAATTCGTGTATTTAATTGTAACTTCTTGCAATTCTTCCATCACTGCTTCAAAGGTGGGAACCTCTTGATGTGTAGGGGTGGGAATATGAATCAGATAGTCAGCATGGTTTCTTTCCAAAGGTGGTCTACGCGGGCGAAATTTAGGTGTTGTTTGTCTGGTTTGGATATTAGTATCCGAAACTTCACGCCACTAGTAGTTAGGTTCCCTTGCCTGGTCGAGTGTAGGTTGGTGATTCTGTGGAGATGCTCTGAGGGCAAGTTGTTGATTGGAGTGAGAGGTGTCATGCTGCCTTGATAGCACCTGGTGTGGGTTGTATGTGGGCTGAGTGTACGTCCTAGTGTTGCGTCGTTTATCACTCGTGTTCAAGAATGTGTGGAACGACCGGGAAGAAGTTGGATATATGTGGCAATGCTTTGGGTAATTACTGTTGGGGATTCGCGGCCCATATTACTTTCCATGACGGTCCCTTTTCCGGTGATACGACTCTGGGGGAGAGGACTCTCGAGTATGGTCTCTTTGGGTGCCCTTTTGCATGTAGGGGGATTCTTCTTGCAGAGGTTCCCTCCTAAGAGGGGGATTTGAGCGTCTTGCTGAAGCAGGGGATATGCTTCTCTACTTTTGTGAGGGAGAGTCATGTGATCGAATTCTGTCGGGGCACTGGTGTCGCTCATGGGACAGTTTCATACAGTATGAGCAGTGAGACATGAGATTTTTGTAGTCTAGCGTCACAAGAGCTTCTTCTCTTGTAGAGAATCCAATGAGGGTGTATTTCATGAGGGGTTGTAATCCGTTCATTGTGGCTCTGAGGCGGGCAGTGGTAGCTTTGATTTTGCTTGTCTCAAATTTTTCAATCTCCCCTCCAATTTTTTCCAACAGCTTCTTCTTCCAGAAATGTAGTGGTAGCCCTTTTAGTTGTATCCAAAACGGAATGGTTGCCGGGAAGTTTGGGGAGATTACCGGAGCCCATCTCTGGAGAATAATCATCCAGTTAGCATAGTGGTATGGCCTGTTATCAAATACTTGTTGCAGATCTTTCTCAGATTTAAAGCGGAATTGGAAACAGTGGTTCCCCAGGTTGATATTGGAAAATACCTCTCTACCTTTATTCACGACAATGACGTTCTTA
>OVAP01006347.1:0-11878 GCA_900406295.1 Aurinia saxatilis
TAATCTACCATACTCATTGATCAATAAAGAAACTACTCACACATGACCATATAAACAAGAGAAATTGGAAGATAAGACATGATTAAAGATGAGATTAATAGTCTGTCAAACCAAAAATCAAATATTTGAATCTTAAAAAGAAGATTTAAGAGGATTACAAGAGAGCTTAGGGTTTTTGTTTTGGTAAAGCTTATCCTCTAAATGCAAGATAAACTATCAACAAATGAGGAAAAAACTAGACTAAATGAATGCAAAACAAAGGTGTAAACAGTCCTAAAATGCAATACATCAATTCCTCAAACTTAACCTTTGCTTGTCCGCAAGCAACAATCAAAAGGCAAGTCGAAAGAATAGTTTGAATGTGGGAACTCAAAGCTATCAAGATGAAATTCTTAAACATTCCAAACCAATTCGAAGTAATGCTAGCTTTTCACTAGGGAAGTTTCTAATCATTAAGCTAAATCAAATATAGCAAAACCGCCTAAGACGACTAAACTAAGCTCCAACAAGGTTCAAATCAACTTTCCCTTTGGCATTCATTAACATGTATGCGTGCGGTCTCAAGAATGGACAATTGATCAACAAGTTTGGCATGGTAAAGAGAAAGGATTAAATGATTTGTAGTGGGGGTTAAATGCTTAGTGACTTGTCTCAAAACAAGCATAAACTCATTATTTAAAAGCACTTGAGAAAAAATGTGTTGATGTTATGAGTTTTTCTTCTATTCTACCCGTTCCCAACTCTCAACAACACACATTCCTCTCAACCTCTCACTCTCTTTTGATTCTTTTTCCCTTTCTCAATACGACTAACCAGCTAGAAAGCTTTTACTTATCATGATCTAGCCTTTTTCTTCCGCTCTTTTTAACCCTATCTTTTCTATTTTTCACTTAGCTCTTGGCTTTTCGCCTTTTTTAGTTTACTTACACTTTGTGTATAGTATTTTTGGTGGGTATAGGCTTTTTATTTTCTGCACTCTCTAGGGGTTTTTGGTAAACACTTGGGATTCCTCAAACTCATAGCCATTTTGGCTTAATCCTCACCTTTTTCACACTCTTTTCTTTTCTCTCACCCCCCCAAACTTACTCTAAACCCTCACTCTTTCTTTTATCAACTATTTCCAAAATCACACTCTCACAAGCGACTAAGAATTTCTCAACCCTCCTAGATTAGCCAGTGCGACTAATGCTTAATGGAAGAAAGGTACTCGTCACTTCAATTCTCAAGAGATTTTAAACATGATTAAATGTGATAAGGCCTACCACACAAGAGTAATGTTGGCTTGAAAGAAGGTTAAGGTTCTTAGGGGTAGGGATTAATAACTAACCTTAAAGGTGAATATGGCTAACCAAGTCATTTGAGAATGGTAAAGATGATAAGATGACTTGATTATTTTGAGGTGATCCACAAGTTGATCAAAAAGCCATAAATGAGAAGCTTAGTCAAAATTAAGTTCAAATAAACTAGGGGAAGCTTTCAAATCCACTTGCCTTTACAAAGCTAGAAGCTTAGACAACTTGATCGAGATGCTATAAGCAAGTCTTTCAAAATTCCATAGCGAACAACTAGTATTACTAAACAATTAATCGAGCAAGTTTAAGAATCTAGCATTTATAAGCAATCTCATCATTGTTCCCTCATGATTTATGAAAATGCAATCCTAAATGAGACAAACAAAATGACATGAAACTTTATGCTAAAAGAAAAAATCTTTTTTGGTTTTTTGAATTTTTAAATTTTTTTAATGAATTTTATAGAAGATATGATGTTCAATGCAAAAGCAAATAAAACAACAAAGCTAGATTGTCATTAGCAACTAGCCCTCTCCCTCAAACTTAAACTTCACCGTCTCGATGAATATTCAAATTGGAGAAAGGGACCGAAAAATAAAGAAAACCGAAATGTCATGGAAAATACAAAACGAAATGCAAGTGTATATTACAAAAGTTTAAATAGGTACTTCGAACTCAAGGGTGGGAAGAGGATGGTGCACCGGGGTTGGGAGGGTCTTCCACATCGTAATCCGAGAAGCCGGATATGATTGGTGAAACGGTGGGCCGAGTAATCCTTCCCGTCAATACATCATACTCACCAAACCTCGCCATCATAAGCGTGTTGAAACGGTCTTGAAGCTCATGTTGTGCGATGAACCACCTCTCACGATCATTTGCCGGGTCGAAGGGAAAATGTTGCAAGTGTATGTATTGGAACATCCCTTCGAGAGTCTCCTCATGTGGTTGTGTGGTTCGGTGATGTGGTGGTGCGACTTGATCTTGCTCGGGCTGCTCCCCTCCTTGGTCTCCTCCTTCGTTCTCCACATATCCGTGATGGAACTTGATGTTTGCTTGACTGGTTAGGGCCATGAGCGCACGATTGGGCAAAGTGAAGGTGTAGCTCCGCTTGTCGACATCACGGAAGTAGTAGATGTACTCTCCTTGTGTGAATGGTGATGCCTTGATGGTCTTTGCGATCGTGAATACCTCTAGGTCCAGTGTCTCCATAACCAGATCAAAAGCATGAAGATGAAGCGGAACATGTGACTCGGTGAATATTGGTACCAAAATTCCCCCAATTGATGAAACCGGATGAGCAAGAGGGGAGGCGAGGCACCAATGTTGATGTCTTCTCAATTCTGTAGCTAGGACGCATCCAAGGTTAACATTATCTTCAACATAATCTTGAAAGTCAACTCCCTCGCGAAGATGAACGATGTGTTTCAAGCCTTGGAAGAGGAGACATAACTCACCCATATTCACCTTTCCAATGTCCATCCTCGGAAAGAAAACGCTGGCAAGGTATTGATGTGCAATTAAAATGACCGGATTCCTTATCGAAGATGCTTTGGATGCCCCNATTCACCTTTCCAATGTCCATCCTCGGAAAGAAAACGCTGGCAAGGTATCGATGTGCAATTAAAATGACCGGATTCCTTATCGAAGATGCTTTGGATGCCCCGGGAGAGAATGCTTCGTTGCTTCCAATGATCTTCCAAAATTCGTTTTCTTGTCGAAAGTTGGGAAACTCGGTCAAATTCCCATTGTCGAACCCATATGCTTGACAAACCCGAACCATGGGAATTGTGTAGACCGTGTTGTAAAATTTGAAGCTCAAGTGGCACTCTTTTACTTTCTTCCTTCGTGGATGTGCATAAACAACCTCTAAAGTGGCTAGGAATTGGCGAGTGAGCTTCGGGTATGAATGATAGGCCTCTCGAACAAGCTTTCTGAGCCCCATTCTCCGATCAAACTCCTCCACATCTTCATACATTCCTATTGCGGTGAGGAACTCTTTTAATAGAAACCGAGTTGGAGCGAATTTGATCCTCCTTAAAGCATCATATCGGTCTTTCTCCTCATCACTCCATTTTGGACAATCACGAGGTGTCATAGTGGGTTGAGGCACAACCTCTCTTTCCTTTCTCTTGGAACCTCCTTGTGATGAGCCACTTCCTCTAGTTACCTTTCTCTTGTTCATCTTCCTACAAGAATAAATCAGAGACTAAGGACCAACACAACAACTATTCACACTCCATTCTCAATCAATAAGCAAGAAACAACACCACATTACACAAGAGGGACCAAGATACTATCACTGCAATTCCAAAGAAATTTTTGCCTAAATGTGTGTGTGTTGCCACAAGTCACTAAATCCCATCAATAAGACCAATCAAGTCAATCAATTAAGCAAGTCAACAAACAAGAATCAAATATTTTTCGAAAAATCATCAAATTTTCGTCACTATTCATGGGGTGTTTCAAAAATCTTCACAAACATCAAATTCTCTATCAATAACTCCAAATTCTAGCAAGGGAATCAATCCTATACCCATAAGCAACTCCTAAACACTCACAAAGACCCAATCCAAGTAGAGAATCATCAAACCCAAACCTTGGAGATATTTCTAATTGAGAGAGTTTTAGAGATTTACCTTGAGATTCTTGATGAATGATTGATAGAGAATGAATGGGGATGTAAATTAAGATGAAAACACAAACTTTTGAAAGAGAATTTTGAAGAAATTTTCAGAACCAAAAGGGGAAGGAGGAGAGGTCGATGTTGGAGAAGAAGAAGAATAGAGTTTTGTTCGTAAAATTTTTGTTTTTATATAAAGGGTCCATGCGTCTGGCATCGGGTCTCCCACATAGGGTGTGACCCGATGCCGACGACACAGGAACATGCGATTTTTAGTGCAAAAATGCGTCTGGCATCGGGTCTCCCATTTCGGGTGTGACTCGATGCTAGCAACACTTACTTCTTTTTGGCTTGTTTTCTCCATGTTTATTCCTTCTAGACTCCCCAAACTTAGTTCATTTGGTCCACCAAATGCTTAAGTCCCCAAATTTGTCAAAAATCTAAAAAAGGTAATTCGAAGGAAAACAAAAGATATATACAAAGATAGTCATGATATTGCCTCTCAAGTGCGGTTGTTTAATGTCCTTAGCTTGACCGAGCCAAAAGGATACTAGACCGTAAGAGGGTCGGAAAGAGGCAATCGTCTCACCATCCTCAATCGTCACATTGGCGAGAAAGGCTTGAGCCGATGACCATTGACCGTAAAAGGGTCATCGGTTCTCGAGTGTGATTGCACTGTAAGGCATCACCTATTTAATCTTGAATGGACACGACCATTTAGACTTGAGCTTGCATGGAAATAACTTATACCTCGAGTTGAACAACGAAACCAAGTCCCCTTCCTTGAAATCCTTATGCACAATTTTCTTATCATGCCACGCCTTGGTCCGTTCCTTGTAAATCTTGGAGCTCTCATAAGCATTGAGCCTTAGCTTGTCTATCACGTTTAAGTCCAATAACCTCTTCTCTAGAGCTGTTTTGATGTCAAAGTTCAATGCTCGAATAGCCCACATAGCCTTGTATTCGAGCTCGAGAGGTAGATGACAAGACTTCCCATATATAAGATTGAAAGGAGTTGTATCAGTGGGTGTCTTGAAAGCGGTTCGATAAGCCCAAAGTGCATCATCAAGCTTGTTACTCCAATATTTTCTTCCTTGAGACCATCTTCTCTAAGATTGACTTGATCTCGCGGTTTGAAAGCTCAACTTGACCACTAGTTTGAGGATGATATGGTGTAGCAACTTTGTGATTGACCCCGTACTTCTTTAAGAGGTTCTCGAAAACCTTGTTAATGAAGTGGCTTCCTTCATCGCTAATGGCTACCCTTGTCACACCAAATCTTTGGAAAATGATCTTCTGAAAGAGCTTGATCACAACCTTAGCATCATTTGTTGGACTAGCAATAGCCTCAACCCATTTAGATACATTGTCAACCGCAACTAGAATGTATTGATTGCCATAAGAAGAAGGGAACGGCCCCATGAAGTCAATACCCCATACATCAAAGATCTCAACTTCCAAGATAAAGTTTTTTGGCATCTCATTCCTCTTGCCAATGCTACCTTGTCTTTGGCAAGAATCACACTTGGAGACAAACTCTTATGTATCTTTAAACAAAGATGGCCACCAAAAACCGGTTTGAAGTACTTTAGAAACTGTTTTGAAACTAGTGTAGTGTCCACTATAACTCAATCCATGGCAATGATACAAAATTCCGTTGACTTCTTTGGGAGCAACGCATCTTCTAAAGTTTTCATCCTTGCACCGCTTGTACAAAGAAGGCTCATCCCAATAGAAATGGACTACATCTTTCAAGAACTTCTTCTTGGCATGCTTGTCGAATGATTGAGGTATAACACCTCTGACCAAGTAGTTTGCATAGTCGACATACCAAAGAAATGAAGGACACGACTCTAGGGCATAAACTTCATGAAAATCGGCCCTAGTGATGGTGAGGATGGAAGCGATCATTTGGAGAGACTCTTGAGGAGAAGTAAGATCGAAGGGAATACTCTCCTCAGTCCTCATATGAGATAGATGATCGACAACTCCATTCTCGATCCCTTTCTTATCAACCGACTCTATATCAAACTCTTGGAGAAGCAAAACCCACCTCAATAACTTTGGCTTAGCATCATTCTTGGTGATAAGGTATCGCAAAGTGGCATGATCCGTGTAGACTATCACCTTTGACCCAACAAGATAACTCCTAAACTTCTCAAAAGCAAGCACTATAGCCAAGAACTCCTTCTCAGTAGTGGCATACTTCACTTGAGAATCATCCAAAGTCCTACTAGCATAATAAATGACATGGAGCTTTTTATCCTTCCGATGGCCAAGAACCGCGCCAACCGCATAGTCACTTGCATCACACATGATCTCAAAAGGAAGAGACCAATCCGGAGGTTGAACAATGGGTGCCGAGACATGAACTTCTTTGATATTCACAAAAGACTCTTATGTTCCCAATTGTACCTCTCTTCTGTTCGGTTCATCGAACTCACCAATGGGTCTAGTATTGACTCCATTTCCATTTGGAGGTGGCACCTCTTGCCCTTGATCCTCCATCTCGTTTCCAACAACTAATTCCTTTTCAAAATCCAACCGCCTCAAGTGATCTCGTCTCTCTCGATCTCTTAAGGCTCGAGTTTCTCTTCTTCGTTTCCTTTCCAATTGGTTCAAATCCGGATGCAAATCAACATGTTGTCCTTGTGGGTTGCCTCGGGTCATATACCTTGAAAAAGAAAGCAAAGACAAACACAAGAGAAACGATTATTAAAGATGGAATGAAAATAAAAGAAAGTAAATGCTTTAGTCTTAATCAAATTTAAACTCTTAAAGGCTAATTCAAGATTCTCCCAATGGCAACGGCGCCATTTGAACAAGACGTTTTGTGTCTAGCGTTCAAAACCTTTCGCTAACCACAACTCACTTGAGTAGTCGTCGTATAGTTTAAGGGTCCATCCACTTGAGAGAATGATTAACGCGATAAGCACATCAAAATCCTAATTAAGCTAAAGCAATCAAAGAGTTTGGTTTTCAAATTCATTCCTAAACATGCATTAACTAAGTGAACTATTAAGTAATAAACAAGACTAGCATTAAAAAGAGAGCAAGAACACTAAAACAAGCTTAAACGGTTCAAGAAATCAATAAAAACAAGCATTGACCAATGAGTAATGGCAATAATGACCAAGGGTAACTAGTAATTGACCTTATGGGGTTAATTTTGCAATCAATGAGCACAATCCTAGGCAAATGACCACTAATATATAGATTAATTCAAATCCCTTTGGTGTTAATCCCTTTGAAAGTCATTAATATGACTAATTTCCCAATTGTCAAATAAATGAAATTCAAGCAAGAAAACTCAAGCCCATTCAACCACTAAGCACCTTAACTCATTTCCCAATGTAAGATGACAAAGCAAAACATTAGTTCTTTCAAGCATTTCATCAAACACCTTGTGGGTGTGAGAAATGACTAACATCTATTCCTAGGTGATCAAAGAAGAAATAGCATTAAGCTTACAAGATGTTTAAGGAATCCTTAATACTAACCCATGTGTGGGCGAAAATTCACACAACCAAAAACTTATCTACGAAACCTTTAGGGATCGTCGACTCTAACTCTGTGAATCGCTCGAAAGTAAGAACGCAGAAAGCAATGGAAAAAGATGAAGGAAGTGGGATCGTTTTATTGATATAACTCTCCAAGATTACAAGTTACTCAGAGATTTCGAGATATGAGAGAATAATCTAAGACCTACGACCTTGGATCCTATATATACTCCTATCTAAACCGCCTTGGGGCTCAAGCTGCTTGTGGCGTCTTTCCTTTTCCTCCGATATACTTCCCTTTCTCCGATAGTCTACGGGCTTGTTTCCTTTTCTCCGAGATGTACTGATGATACTCGCTCTCGAACCTTCTTGCTTGACAGTGCTCAGATTATTTTGTAGGGTTGTCTTGATGAAAGACGGAAACAGGCCCACGACATGGAAATTGGTTGTTTAGCTAGCTAGGAGTGTTTCTCGGCCCACGAGATTTTCTGATAATCTCGTGAGTCGTATGTGTTCGGATGACCACCTCATTAACAACCATGGTAAAGAAAACCGCGTGGGAAAAGACCTTACCGAAGAAAAAAAGAGTGTGATCACGAATATGAAATGCTCTTCTTGGGTCTTCCAATTGTCGATGGTTGTAAACGTTTATCAATCGGGACCCACATGATGACTTGGGTCGCGAAACTCAAATGAGAACAATCATGCGGGCCATGCATGGTTACCTGTCCGCGGGACGTGTCTAAAGACGTTGTCGAGGGAGTCGCGGCCCGCGGATGTTAAGAGAGAAGTCGTGGCCGCGAGCTACGTTGCAATGTAGCTCGCGACCCACGTGATGAGTTTTGGCCCGCGAGCTACGTTGCGATGTAGCTCGCGACCCACGCGATCGGAAAGATCGTGAGACGTATCCGAAGACCATCGGATGGATCGTGGCCCACAAACGAGAAGAAACTCTCATGGCTCGCGAGCCAGAAGGTACTCGTGTAGCCCGCGAGCAGCAAGGTGCTTCGCATGGCCCGCGAGTCCCTTGTTTGTCGTGGCCCGCGAGCCACAAAATACTCATGTGGCCCGCGAGCAAGTGTAGACTCGCGTGGCCCGCGAGTCTTAATCTTGTCGTGGCCCACGAGTCTTGTTCTCATCGTGGCCCGCGAGTCTTCCGGAGGTTTGATTCGCGGGTCGTGTCTAGAGACTTTATCCCCAGAACATAATCGGAAGGATCATCGTCAAACGCCTAGATGAAACGGAAGGACCGTCGATGAACCAGAAGGATCCTCGGAAGGGTCGTGAGACGTGGTGCACGAGCAAGATGAAGCTCGCATGCGGAGGATCCTCGGAAGGATCGTGGGACGTATCGGAGGATCCTTGGAAGGATCATGGGACACATCGGAAGATCCTCGGAAGGATCGTGGGATGCATTGGAAGGATCGCAGGACGTGGCCCGCGAGCAAGATGAGGCTTGCGTTGCCCGCAAGTAAGAGAGCACTCGCATGGCCCGCGGTTCTCGCTCTTATCATTGCTCGTAAGCTATGGACAAGGCATGCCCGCGAGACCTTGCAGAGATTTGACTCGCGAGCTACATCATGTTGTAGCTCGCAAGCCTTGTGATGATATGGCCCACGGGATGTGTCGAGAGACTTTATCCCCGGAACGTAATCGGATGGATCATCAATAAGTGTCTTGATGAATCAGAAGGACCATCGATGAGTACCTTGATGAATCGGATGCGTGGCAGCCCACGGACCACAACCAATGTTGTAGCCTGCGGGCTACAAGAGTCATGGCCCGCGAGCCAACTATTGTTGTGGCTCGCTATCTTCGCGAAGACATAGCCCGCGGGACGTGTCTAGAGACTTTGTCTGCGGGCATATCGGAAGGATCCTCGATGAATCGGAATGATCATCGATGAATGCCTAAATGAGTCGGAAGGACCATCGATGAATCAGAAGGATCATCGATAAATGCATTGATTAATCGGAAGGACTATCGATGAGTGCCCAGATAAGTCGGAAGATAAAGTTAGGCTTGTCGAAGAGCTCTTGGGACCCACAATGAAGACTTGGTTAGCAAGATGCTTGGCAAAGTTATAGTCGGGACTAACAAGACAATCATGCATACGAATGTACTCGAAAGGAGCTCGATGGTTCATCGGAAGAGTTTGGCCCCCGGACAAGTCGAAAGACTTGGCCCGCAAGCCAACATGGGATTGTGTCCCGCGAGCCATATTCAAGGATGTAGCTTGCGGGCCACGTTTGACCGTTACGAGTGATTCGTGTCTAGATCGTATCACGGGACCCACAATGGTCGTATCTTGAATACCTATCACGATGGATACACATTGCTTGATGATCAATGATCGAAGATAATACATCGAATGTCGAGATGCTCGATGGTAAGGACGGATGTCCGAGTCATGGGTCATAACCATTAACCGTTTTACGCTATCAATTTTCGGGGGTGGAATCCAACCCCCACAACCCCACAACTCAAGATCCATCACTAATTACCCCTAATCTACCATACTCATTGATCAATAAAGAAACTACTCACACATGACCATAAAAACAAGAGAAATTGAAAGATAAGACATGATTAAAGATGAGATTAATAGTTTGTCAAACCAAAAATCAAATATTTGAATCTTAAAAAGAAGATCTAAGAGGATTACAAGAGAGCTTAGGGTTTGTGTTTTGGGTAAAGCTTATCCTCTAAAATAAACAACAAAAAGGGTATTCATAGGCAAAACCTGGAAAAGTCAACAGAATTACGAAAGTCAAAACAAAACTGGGGAAGGAGAAAAAATATTGCTGGCATCGGGTGTGACCCGATGCCAACGACACAAGGAACACCCATTTTGGACCTCAAAAATGCATCCGGCATCGGGTTCTCCACATCGGGTGTGACCTGATGCCAGGAGCATTGCCTTAAAATCTTGCATTCTCTTCACTCCTTGCTTAATCCTTTACTTGTTTGCTCATCTCTTGATCCTCATTCATCTTGTCCAAGTTTCCATCATGTCTAAATAGCTCAAGAAGTACCTAAATCATGCAAATATGCTATGCGGATGCAAGAATGCAAGTCTAAGTTCTAAATGCAAGTCAAAATGCATAATGTAACTAAATGCAAGATAAACTATCAACAAATGAGGCAAAAACTAGACTAAAAGAATGCAAAACAAAGATGAAAACAATCCTAAAATGCAATATATCAATGTCCACCTCCTTCTCTTCGTCTCTCCAACAACAATCTTCCCTACTTTTCTGCTCAGATTTCGATCAGATGAATGTGAATCGTAGTATTTTGTTTCCAGAGATATTGAGAGAAATCGAGTTGGAAGTTTTCAATCGTTTGCAATTACATTAAGATGGAATGATCTTCTTTCTAACCATGAAAACATATACTTATTTTTACTCATCCTTACCGCTCTCCTTTTAAAGTATTTATGTGTTTTCCTTCAGCGAAAGAAAGCAGTTTAGTTCAAGATTGTGTTACGCCCATGAAAACTTATTATTAAAGAAAGAGGCGAGAAGCAGTGACTAAACTAGGAGAGAATATAAGAGAGAGACACGTGGGAGCAAAACGCCACATCACGCTTAAGACCTTTAAATTGCATATTACAATTGTCTTTTCCTTTATGCATGTTTTAGTAGTTTGTTACTTTCAAGTAGTATGAGTTTGTGGTGAGAGATTAGGAATCAAAGAAGTTGTTATAGATCTCACTTTCGTACGTGGTTTCTGTGTAATTACTGTGGATAGTATATGAGTTTGTATATGATGTCATTTACATGATATTATTTCCTGTATATGTTGGAGGACAAAGGATGTTGGTTTATGAGTTTTTCCCTAACACTTGAGTTCCACCTTCATTGTAATGATCATGGGTATATATATATATATTTTGCATATTTCTTGTGTTCTTAAAAGAGGTAATTGTAACTGACTCACATTGTCAATAACCGAAGAAATTATTGGAAAAAGCAGGAAAGTAGTTTGATATAGAAGTATATGTACTGTCGGCATGCAGTTCGCACTATGCATTTATGTTTTCTTTAGTGTTTCCAAGCTTATCAGCCACAAACCATTCATTCACCTTCCTGCCTTAAACACACCAATGAGAGTGAGGTATGTTCGGTAGCGATAGTTCGACTCCACAAACTTTTCAGTAGAATCCAATGGACTAATAGATGAATCGATCGTTACAAAAAAATCGAAATGATTTCACTCATTATAAGGAATAAATTTCACCATAAACCAACATTATTTATTTATTTTTTTCCCACTGAAAGATACTATCCAGTATTAGTCAAATTGTTTACAAAAACAGCTGCAAAAGCAGAGTAAAAGTATAGAACAAAAACAAAGGGAAGTTAAAACAAAAGCTACAAACCAACGGCGAAGGATTTCTCGTCTTCAAAAAAGGAAAGTAACCAGGAAGGAGCTCCAACAGCCACATAGGACTGTAGTCGAGC
>OVAP01006349.1:0-11878 GCA_900406295.1 Aurinia saxatilis
AAGTTATGTTTTGTGACCACCGTCGAAAAATTTTCTACCTCCGCCACTGCTGATGCACTTTGATATCCAGGAAGGAGACTGATGGAACATTCGACCAAATCTGAACAGCAATTTGATGGTCTTCCCCATCCACCTCTTCGAATACAGTTTGATTGGTGAAGGTGATGCTGAATATGTGGTCAGAGGCTCTGTACATTTTTTTAGAAGGATTTATCATGAATCCTCTAACCTTGTAAACCGAGCTAGCCTTAAGATCGTCTTCAAACTGAAAGAGACGGTTTGCTGGAATGAATCCTTGCATTGTTGTTGACTATAGAGGATGGGTTAGTTATCATACAAAGTAAACAATCCAAAATCTCTAATGTTCGGCGACTCAGTGTAATCTATGATATGAGGCAGTAATAGGGTCGTTAAACTCATACTCTGGTTCCTCATCTATCTAAAACACCAAATCTGTGAAACAATGTGTCAAGAAGAGTAATTAATAGAGGGTACCTTAGTATCTCCATGCCTATCAAAATACCTCCTTGTTTGAAATTCTGAGCTTCCCAAAAGTTAATCAGCCTCACCAACACATCCTCGTTAAAAAATTGCCTTTGAGATCATTGAAGGTTTTGGTTGAATGGAAAGGAACTCGTGTTGCCATGATCATGATAACCGAGGGATATGTGCCGTTGAGGTAAATCGAGTTTGGAAATTTATAGGAACCTGGAGTCCGCAGAATTAATGCAGGTCGTGTCCATGGTTATCAATATTTGATTAGATGTACTTGCGAAACGGATGGATTTGTAATTAAAGTTGGAGGGGGGAGAAGAAAAGTTTTGTTCTATAGAATCGAATTTAGGTGTGAGCAGGAAGGAAATGAATCGACTGGGAAGAAGAAGAAGATAAGATCCTCGTCCTTTACTCAGTTGTAGGTTCTGTATATGGGCTTGAATTATATTATATTGTTTGTGTAGCCCATATATGTTTTCATATAGCATATTTTATTTAATGTTGTTCATAATGTCGTTGATTCTTTATTTAAGAAAAGGAGGGGAGTGTTACGCTTGTGTTGTTGTCGGGCTTTGAGGTTTTGAGGTAATATATACGGCCCAATCGTTTGTGATTATGCAAACTGATATATAAGTGATGCTGATGTGGCAACAGTCTAAAGCTATTTTGGGATGCTGATCAGTAGCCCCAAACAGTTCCTTTTATATGTATAGATTTGAGATAATTATATCACTTCCCATTTGAATAATTATATCAATATCATTAATTAAAATATACTCATGTTAGTAAAATGGCGGGCGTCCGTAAGACCATCTCCAACACACATTCGGGAGAAGGTCTTTAAACTGCTTTTTAGTTACAAATAATTATAGAAAAAAGAAAATGATGAGAGAGAGGCATGGGAGTGTCCGTAGACAGACTCGGAAGACCCTTCTAAACATGATCTGAAATGCTTTGGTGCCACATGGATTATTGACATTAGATCTAATATTTAATGTTTAGTTATTTATTTAAATTTAATTATGAATACTAATTTTATACTGAAGGAAACATCCTGTCCGATGGAGATGGCCTAGTGGGTCTAAACCGGTCCACTAACAGAGAGTCTTTGCTGTTCCCAGCTTGGAGAAAACGAACCACTTGATAGAGAGTCTTTTCCTTTTGATGTAACATGGTTCTCTGGTATGGTGGGTCACTCTTGTTCTAATCTAGATCTAATTACCATCATTAATTTTATTCAATAGTATTTTGCCTATAGTAATTTACTAATTGTGACTGAATATCAGAAGTACATTCGGATACCCTGATTTTCGAGGTACTGTAATTTCATCCGATTCTTACGGATAATAGAATATTAGTATCTGATCTGTAAAAAATAAATAATTTAATAAACGAGTATCCGACAAAAAATTATCGACCTGGCGAATACTCAAGTCTATATCCTTATCCGAATGATTGTAGTATAATTTATAAAATTATAAATAAATTATAAATAAACATATAAATTTTAAAAAATTGTATTCCGAAGATGAAAAGTCACTTCAAAATAGTAAAACTCCTTGACCAGGACTTGTAGTCAGGCGGTTGTGCTAGTACCGTCATTTATCACCATAGAAATTCGAGCTCAGCATAATGTTTAAGTCTTGAAAAAAATAGTAAGAACTCCTTATAAATAATATAATAATTCAAAAAATAAAATTACAAACTTCAAAACTCAAACTTGTAATCTATCATCTTAAAAAAATTATTAACTATAATTTAAAAGGTCCCTTGTTACGGTATCATCATTCCATATGATAGCTTCTTTCATCGTAGTTACTTACTTAAACCTAAAATTCAAAACTGACGTGAAGATTAAGGTTAACAAAATAAAAACCGATATGAAGTGTATTACTTGCATATTGCAAACAAAAGAGTACATAACAAGCATAAAAGACTTTCACAAACTTCAAACTTTGTATCTAACTAATACTAACATAACTTACCTAAAAAAAGAAAGAGAAATTGCTTGAAATGAAGTTGTAATTAAACTTTACCAAACAAAAATAATTTGTAAAACCAAATTATAATGATTGAAAATTCATTATAAAAAGATTTTTTTTTACCTAAGTGCTATATCATATACCATACTGGTTATTCAATTTTATTTGATCAAATATTAGTATTATAAATAAGAGTATTTGCGGGTTAGATAATAAAAACGGGTAATGAGACTGGTACCAAGACATGTGGTTGAAAAAAAGTATACTTGATATCCGACTTTTATCCACGTACGATAATAATATTATAAAATCATTTACCCGATTTGTAAGTAGTGAGTACCCTCTTTCTGGAGACGTGTACGAACCAAATAGCGGGTCAAAGACTGATAATGGGTATTCGTGCCCCAGTAACAGTAATTGATCACATATTTTATTTATATACTTTAGTGTACCAAATGAATATTTAATTTAGATATAGGTATATTTTCTAAATGGTGGGTATCAGGTATAATTTTCTTAATAGTGGGTATCAGTTGGGTTGAATAGATTGCGGAGTTGTAATTTTTTCATAATCACATCTTATTATTATTATTATTATTATTATTATTATTATTATTATTATTATTATTATTATTATTATTATTATTATTATTATTATTATTATTTTCGAAAGATAATCACATATTATTTGGCCCGTTGGCTAAAGAAAAACGTGTCTTGGATTAAGACTGGAACTAGATTTAGTTTTAGTTTGATGATTACGGGGTGGCGCGGTTATTTTGAGGACAGCAACCGGCAAATAGAAAACGTCGGTAAGCTTCGATTTCGTGGATCTGAAGTTGTGTTCACGCGACGTGAACCACCTATCGGTTCGGAGGGAAAGCATCGTTTGAGGGTGGAGGGCTCTGGGCGAATAAGGCGGCGACGACGGTTTGTTACCCCTTGCGGGTCTGAAAGGTCTTAGCCTTCACCGTCCAGAAGATCCATCATTTCCGAAGCTGACGGGTTGTTCATGGTCGGAGTAATCAACAAGAAACCAAATGAGTCGGGAACTAGATCGCGGATCTGACTAAAGAAGAGAAAGGGCTTCTCTGGGAGAGAGACAAAGAGGAATGGAATCTGATGGCTTAGTTGGAGGATTGAGTCGGTCCCTAATTCTACTAACGAGATCTAAACTTCTGGCTTCTGATCTCAATCTCTCAAGACCGCCAGAGATAAACTCAATCGGAAGAGGAAGAATTGTCTCGGTTTATTCGGTCAATATTGGTTTATTTCGGTCTAGTCAAACCGTCAGTATGTTTCTATAAACCGTGTAATTAACCTCATGCCCGGTTATGGGATGTTGAATAATAAATTTTTGGTTTTGTTTAAGCAAAAAAAGAAAGATATTCATATATAAAAATGATGCAGAAGTTCTGATTTCTAAAGTTCTGAAGATTCAGAAAAAAAAAAAAAAAGGTTCTGAATAGAGTAGATCACAATTGGCTGGAAAATAGAGGGATCCCTTTTTGGGTTGAGGACCTTTTGAGTGATAAAGAGGGTTTGGGGTTCAAGGAAGGTAACAAAGATTTGCTCTATTTCCACTTGATTTTCACAAGATTCACGCGGATAAGTGATATTTCACAGAATATTCAAAGAGATTTTCTCATGATTCACAAGTTTTTCTTCCACGTTTCTTATCTCGTACGGTGGCGTTACAAACCCTAGTTGTTTTTTTTCGTTCCGTCAGTTGCAAGTCTGAGTAACTATGGAACACGCACTCACAAAAGTTATGGAAGAGATGACCATGAGGAAGAGGATTTTCCTGCCATTATGCCAAACCTTCCTGAGTTCAAATCTAACGAGAAAAATCTTCTCAGAATGATGGGACGCTTACTCAACCCTAAAAAACAAAAGATGGCAAGCATGATTCGAGACATGCCTCGGATTTGGGGGCTAGCTAATCGTGTTAGAGGAGTTGCACTCCCGAAGGATAGTTTTCAATTCATATTCAAATATGAAGAAGATCTCGTGGATGTGCTTGGTCAAGCCCCACACATATATAATGAGTGGTTGATAGTTCTTAAGCAGTGGGTGGATCCCTTCCCAGAGCATTATCTTAATCACGTGATGGTGTGGATCCATATCAATAACATCCCGGTGAACTATTACACTCCAGCGGCCTTTAAGTTCCTTGGATCTATCATTGGTAAATTCAAAGGATCAGACTTTGACACCAACAAGCATCAACTCCGAAATTTTGTCCGAGTTTGAGTTATGTTTGATATCTCCAAACCGGTAAGGCGTTCGAAGATGGTGGACTTCCCTTGTGGCCTAACCTCTGAGATCTTCTTTCATTTCGAGGGTATTAGGAAACACTGCTATGATTGTCATCGAATGACTCATGACAACTCCCGCTGTCCTTTCAAGAAGAAGAGCCCTTCAAAGACTTCCCTGCCGATTATGAATTTGACTTCAAAGTCTTCTCCAGGTGTCTCCACATCGCGGGCTCTGAATCTGAACAAAGACCCTCTTGAGGGAGTTCTATCCCAAGAACAACTTGGTATTAATCCCCTATCTAGTCGCCCTCGCACTCACCTAGACGTACTATATGAGATGCGTCAATACCTGTCAACTGAGGACGGGAGTGAACGCAAAGCACGAGAGATCAGTGTACAAAAACAAGTTGCTGATCTTGAAAATGATCCTACAACACGTCAGAAACACCTTCTGCTGAATGATGATGTAAATGATGTGTTGCGTGTGGAGAAAAGAAAGGGGATTTCAGTTGCAGATGATCAATTCTCAGGAATCATGGCATCTGATTCTGTTTCCAAAACTACCATGGTAGAGAACCCTCATGCTAGGGCTGACATTCCACCGCAAACTCCTACACAACAAAACCAGAACTCGCTTCTTGAAGGTATCCAAGCACTTGAGGTCCCCTATTCTGGTGACAGTACCAATTCCACCACTCCAATGGTCTTACCTGAGCCAACTGAACAAGCTGATACACTGATGTCCCACCGTGTCCCAGACGCAGCTAGGGTCAATAATGATAAGCCCTTAACCATCCCTGGTCACCAACTACGGAGTGGTAACTCTTGGAGAAGAATTCCCCGGGCAAAGAAATTCGCTCAGTCTTCAAAAGGTGCGCATGAAGAAGTAATAGTGTGGAGAAAGACAGTTTCTAAATGCAAGGCATCTGATGCGGCCTCAACTGTATCAAAAATTGCTAAACGCGAACAACATATGGTGGTTCCTCGTACGGAACCGCTGCTAGATTAATGAGACTAATGAGCTGGAACTGTCGGGGGATGAGTAATTGTCCGACAGTTCAGAGATTGAAGGAGTTGCGCCGGGTGCATTCTCCTCAGATCATGTTTCTAATGGACTCGAAATGTTCTAAAGTTAAAGTTGAAGAGGCACAGAGAGATATGGGTTACAATAAAATCTTCACTGTTGATCCCGTTGGGCTCAGTGGTGGACTAGTTCTGTTTTGGACATCGGTGTATGATGTTCAAAATTTATTTGCGGACAAGAATTTTATAAACACAAAGATTATGTCGGGTTCATTGGTTTTCTACATAACGTTTGTTTATGGACATCCTTGTTGGGCGTCAAGGAAACAAGTTTGAGTTAATCGTTCGGATCCTTGGGGAATGGTGGGGGATTTTAACGATATTATGAACAATTCCGAGAAGATAGGAGGTTCTGCTAGAGAGGCTTACACTTTCAGGCCCTTCCAAGATTTGATCTCGTCTTGCAGTATGATCGAGTTGGCGTATACTAGAAAGGGCTTTACTTGGATAGGGAAACGAGGCGATGGTTGGATCCAATGCAGGCTGGATCGTTGCTTTGGCAACTTGAATTGGTTTACTAAATTTCCAAATGGCTCTCAAACCTTTCTACCAGAGTTTGAATCTGATCATCGTGTGATACTAGTCAAACTGTTGGCTATGGATGATACTAGGAAAGGCCACTTCCGATTTGATAAGAGATGGGAAGAAGACCCGGACCTAGAGAAGATTATTGCTGAAGAGTGGGATTCTGTTTGTAGTTCATCAAGATCGAAGGTTGTCCAAGGTATAGCAGTAGTGAGGAAAAGGATCAGTAGATGGAAACGTGAGGAAGGGTCCAACTCTAAACAAAATATAATGAGTTTGGAAAGAGACATCGACGTGGAAGAGAGCAAGCAATTCCCCTGTTTTCCCCATATCGAATTGTTGTAACAGAAATTAGCAATTGAACGTAGAAGAGAGGAACTCTTTTGGAAACAAAAGAGTAGGGAAAAATGGCTCCAAGATGGAGACAAAAACTCAAAGTTTTTTCAAGACTCAGTCAGAAGCACTAGGGTGAGGAACTCGCTACAATATATGCTCAATGATCAAGGGATTGAACATCGTTCTGAAAAAGAGAAAGGAAAAGTAGCCGTTGAATACTTTCAGTCTTTGTTCTCATCGACTCAGAGAACAGATATTCAAGACGTGATGCAGGGGTTTCAAGCAAAGGTCACAACAAACATGAACAGAGTCCTTACTCGACCAGTTTCAGCTAAAGAAGTAAAATTAGCAGTGTTTTCTATTAAGGCAGGTAGTGCTCCAGCTCCCGGCGGTTTCACAGCTTACAGGATTCGAATGCAAGGAGAAGATAATGTCCGGCCCATCACTTGCATTTGGAGAAGACGATGTCCGACATTTGCATAAACACAGACATACACCGATACATACTAATACAAAACATTCTCATAAATGTAATGTATGATGTGATGTAAAGCCATTGGTATACTATCTATGATACAACACGAAAAACCCAAGTGTTACTACAATATAACAAGGGAATGCAATCTACAACAAGAAGAAACAGATAGCACGCACTACGTTTTCCACGACGTTAATATACATCAACAATAAAAAAACTAATACTGCTAGACAAATACCGAGCAAGGGAATATTAATTCCAATGTAAAAGGACAAAGAAAAATTAAAAGAGTCCAAGTTGAACAATAAGAGGAAACAGATACTACAGTCCATCTTCACTTTATAAGAGTGTCTTCATCTACAGTCCAAAGCAACTTCTAAGTCCCTATGGCAAGCGATGGTGTTAGTGAAATGACTTGATAGCTAGTCCGAGTCTGATAAATAGTGAGATTACTAGGGGTGGAGTCTCATATAATAGACAAAAAAAAATTAACAACCGGAATCCGTNAAAACTACCCGAATCTGTTAATATTTGTTTGGTAGAACGTATGTAATTTCGGCTTGTAACGGAAAAACATTTTTTTCCATAATCGAATTTCCACTCGAAATGGCCATTATAAACTTCGTGATTTGGGGAAAAAAATTGAAAATCATAAAAATAGAGGAGAATCGAACTCCGGTTGATGAGTTCAATGAAGGCAAACTTAACCAGTACACCATGAAAGAAATACTGACTATATATTCAGGTTTGAATTATTATATATACAGCTTTACTTTCGTAATAAAAAAACAAGAAAGGGAGTCGAACCGAGCAACCCTTGGAATTTTAGAAAATGCTCTAACCACCAAGCTATACCAAATATCTGTAAGCTGAGTGGGATTCATTTAACTAAACAACGTACGTTTGAAATATTTGTTTTTGGAAAAATCCGTTTGTATGGCATTAAAATATAGGCGAACACAAGCATTCTGATATATTCAAATCACGATTTCGAATAAAAATGATCACGAAATCATAGCGTAAAGTATTAAAAGTGTGAAATGTAAGACAAATAAAATACCGTTCATGATGAAAAAAGTGACCGGGCACAAAAATCACACGGGAGGTGCAAGAGTTCTTTAGGACCAGTACTATGCCTTCACAATGGAATTTTACTATGATATGTTTGTTACCTAAGACAGACTGCCCTACACGCATGACTGAGCTAAGGCCGATCAGTCTTTGTAACGTTCTCTCCAATATCATATCCAAAGTCCTGATGGCTCGCTTAAAACCGTTTCTACAACAAATCATCTCGCCAACACAATCGGCCTTTGTTCCGGAGAGGCTTATATTGGACAACATTTTAATCGCTCATGAGCTTGTACACGGATTGAGAAAGCACAAAGATGTGTCTAAGAATTTCATTGCAGTAAAGACCGACATGTCTAAGGCGTATGACCGTTTAGAATGGAGTTTCTTTCGTCGTTTGCTGCAAGTGCTAGGCTTCCATCCCAAGTGGATTGAATGGACGATGCAGTGCATCGAATCTGTAGCATACACGGTTTTGATTAACGGCACTGCCCAAGTTCTTATACACCCACAAAGAGGGATACGTCAAGGAGATCCTATGTCTCCGGTTCTATTTTTTCTGTACACAGAGGCTCTGATTCATATCATTGAGCAAGCTTAACAACAAGGCAAAATAACAGGCATCAAATTTTCTACGTTAGGGCCAGCCATAAATCACTTATTATTTGCTGATGATAGTCTCTTTACTTGTAAGGCTGATGAATCTTAATACTCTGCCCTCTTGCGATGCTTATCAGACTATGGCAAAGTATCTGAACAGGTAATAAACATGGAGAAGTCATCTATAACTTTTGGAGCTGCAGTCAAGGCCGATACTAAAGATAAAATAAAGTCATTTTAGGGTATTCATTCAGAAGGAGGTCTGGGAGTTTATCTCGGCCTTCCGGAATGTTTTAGTGGATCAAAACAAAAGCTACTAGAGTACATTCGAGACAGACTGACTAAAAAGCTTGGTGGATGGCACTCTAAATCTCTATCTTCAGGAGGCAAAGAAATTATGATCAAGTCAGTCGCACTCGCACTACCTGTCTATGCAATGAGTTGTTTTCGTCTTTCGAAAGACCTGTGTAAGAAGATGTCTGGAGCATAGCTGATTTCTGGTGGAATGGTCTTGAAAACAAAAAGAAACTTCATTGGGTTAGATGGGACCGACTCTGTATGGAGAAGAAAAATGGCGGGATGGGGTTCAGAAACCTTGAACGTTGATATGCTCAAATTTACCCTAAAAGCTAACTGCAAGAGCACAGTTAATTAGCTATAGTATTTAAGGATAGAATCCACAGGGACTTTCAGTTGCCTATAAATTCAAGTATTAAAACTTCACTAAGCAGATTAAATAAATATGACTAACGATTAACTATTAATTAAAGCTGTTGGAAAATGTTTTTAACTCAATAAAACAAAAGCTAGGCCATGTGTAATTCTTTGGACAATCTGAAATTCATAGATAAGATATTAATTAGAGGATGATTAAGAATTGTCCTAGAACATGAATCAGTAAAGTAAAATCAACCAACTGTCGTTGCGAAGATTATCTATGTCTAAATCCTAGAATCCCAAATTTCTTTGCAAATTCTATGAATAAAAACAAGCATTAATCCTAAGTTCATAAGTTCACAAAATCCCTAAACCAAATTTCTTTGCAGATAGGTATTTTCCTCATCTAAAATAATTCCAACAATTAATTATGTTGTCACATCAATTAATTAACCAATAATCAAGTTTCTAGGTGATCAAGCTAGAACAAACATTAAACACAATTTTAGATGAAGAGTACATATGATTCCTCTAACAATTATCCTAAACTATCAATCCATCATGAACCCTAGAACTAACCTAAACCTAACAAGCAAACTACTCACACATATCAATTGAAACAATCAACATGATGAAAGAAGAAAGCATGAAAAGAGAATTCCAATAAAATAAATAAAGAGGGTTTAGAAATCTTCTCTATGAGTAGAATCTTTTCCCTAAAAGCTCTGGAACAATCCCCTTGCTTGAATTTCAAAATTTTTTAAGATATATGAAAACTAAACCTAAAAACAAGTATTTATATAGCCAAAACATGTTTTGTGTCTTCTGTGGACTTTCCATAACTTATGGGGCTGTTTGTGAAATAAAAGAAAAGTTTTCTTAGATGTTTTGCAGGGGTGTCGATCGACACCTTTGTGGGTGTCGTTCGACACCAAGCCCATTCTCGGCTTACTCTGTTTGCTCGCCAGAACGACATGTCTTCACTAAAACGGTCATATCTCTTCAACCGTGAATCAGAATGAGTTGAAACCACCACCAAAGTGAAGTTAACTCAATTTCATATCTTGTGTCAAAATATGAGATCTAAATGCTATGGGAAGACCTCCATAAGATATGATTGTTGAAGCCCTTCTGACTGGTTCTGCATCATCATTTGCTAGTTTGCCTCCAAAAATTCCAAAACACTCTAGAATGCTCCAAAATAACCAAATATATGCTTTAACCTGTAAATACTAGTGAAGACTAGAAAAAAACCTAAAAGACTCGATAAAACACTTTATATCGTGGCTAAAAACCATAAAATACACGAGATATCAACTTTCCCAGACTTAGCCTTTGTTTGCGCTTAAGCAAACTCAGAACAAAACTGTGAAAGAAGTTTGAAAACAACTGAACTCACCTTCCCTTTAAGCATTGCACCACTTAGTCATCTCGTAAGCCACAATCTACAAAAGCAATCCAAACAAGACCACCATGCACTTCTCCTTAGACTTCCTTAGCATTCCAAATCAACCCACAGTCGATGCCATTTTCATAGCTTGTCTCTTTTTTCCGATCCCAATGCATTCGAAAGTTCTAGATTCTCTTCCCATTCGATGCTCGCCAAACCCACACTTGAACATAAATATTTACTCCTCTCCCTGAAATTTGAGTAAATAATACTATATATAGAAATTGACATAGATTTATAGAGATTTTCCCTGTATTTTTATTTTTATTTTTTTATTTTGCATGTAAAAACTTAAAGCTTCTAATAGTATGAGTACACTCCCAATACTTTTCCAAAAAGTAAGTCCACATTTTCGAAAGGGAGAGTAGTAAATGCTTTCTCTTACTTGTTGAATCTGACAAGCATGAATGGAAGAATCAAATCCTAGTGCATTGATCACGTTGAAGAGGTGCAATAAGCTCCAACCGTTCAGTTCCTCTTAACTAGAAATGGGTGTCTTTGTACTACTAACTGGCCTTTGGATTTTTTATTAGTCTGGAATTACTTATGCAAATATGGTCACTAAGAAGACAAAGTTAATGCAATAAACCAAAGCAAAAGATCACAATTCAACAATTTTGACTCAATAAAACAATTTTTTCAAAATTTTGGACCAAAAATCAAGACAAAGACAAATACATCAGTATTTCCCTCCCCCAGACTTAAACAACACTGTCCCAGTGTGTAAAAATCTCGAGGCGGGAAGAGAATGAAATATTAATCGAAATGAATCAAAATTCCAAACCACTTACCTGATTTCGCAAGTGTGTCGATCGACACTTAAGAGGGTGTCGATCGATACCAAGAATTCACTTGAGTTGTCTCGTGATGAGTGTCGACCCAGCTGGTCGATAAAGCATCAATGTCGGTCGACACTTTTTCCCATTGGCCACAAAATCTTTTT
>OVAP01006352.1:0-11714 GCA_900406295.1 Aurinia saxatilis
TCTCTAAGAGAATCTTTGAGTTTCTTGATTTCTGATTTTTGGTTACGTATCGATCTCGAGCTTCCAACAAGCTTACCTTTTGCCAACCATGTGGTTTTTCTTCATCGGCCCATCTACAGAATCCGTGAACATCACATCTTTGAAACCATCTTCCTGGATTATCATCAGTCCATGATTTCACCATGGTCGTTGGCTTGCTACAGTGACACAGAAGAACCCGAGCTTTCTTGCCTAAACTTCCGACTCCATGAGGTAGCATCTGAGCTTACACTTCGCTCCATCTTCAGAAGTTTCAAAATTGAAAGAAGAAAACAGGAAGAAGGAAGAAGAACGAGAGACAGAGAGATATGGAAATTAGGGTTACAACTTTGGGGATTCCGGCCGATTTGGGGATATATCGGGGGAGGGTAGTTCTGGATTTACGAATTATGTTAAACCCACGTACTAACTGAAACTAACAGCGTTTTGTCTCCTTTAACAGATGTGTGTAAAACTAGCAAAATTCATAAGTTTGTATATTAAACTGGCAATGGAAAATAGTTCCTGTATTATTTGGGGAGTGCTAATAGTTCGTGTATTTTTTTGGCAGACCAAAATAAGTTGGTGTATTTTTCGGGTTTTTTCCCTATAAAGAATGCAAAAATATTAAAGTTGATTATTTAATCATGGCTTAATTACGTTGACTAATGAGACTGCAAGGTCATTTTTTATTAGATGCTTGATGATTGGTACTCTGAGTTGTGTTTGGTTGATTATACGAGAGATAATACATTTTGTTTGATTGGTATTCTCTTTCTTACAAAATCTGCCTTGTTTCTTTAAGGAAAAATTTTCTGGAAAGAGGACTCAAGATATGGGAAACATATAAAACACGAATGATAAATTCTTTCAGGTATTTGGTGTGGACGTCCTGGTCGTGTTCGTTGTGTTGGGTTTGGTCCTACTCCTTCGACATTTCTTCTGAACTGCACTACAACAACAATTGGTGAGATAAAAGTAACATTTGATGGGGGCTAAGTTTTTACCCAAAATGTTCGTGCAAGCTCACAGGTCTCGCAGTAGTAGTTTGGGGTCGAATCCATATGGAGTAGAGTGTACTCAGTAGTACGTCCGAGTTCACTCAAGCTAAGAAGCAAATAACAGGTTTTTGTGATTGGATCGATCGAATGTAGAAGCAATTCGATCAACTGATGCGCCTTTCAGTCGAATACATGAACTATAATCGATCGATTGATGCATGCAAAAACTTTATAATAAAAAAATGTGAGTGCAATCAAATGATAAAAGTGTTAGGAAGTTAAGAATTGCATCAGAGACTCATGGTTCAAATTATTCAGGGTAGTAATTATGCAAATCTTCTAAAAAGGCTATATAGTTTGAAATCACGAAAGTTCGACTAACCTTATGGTCATGCTTAGCCGGTTTAATCTGGTAGAGTTCTGGTTAACCCCTAGGGAAACTATTATATCGTCCCTTCAGTCCCTATACTAGTCATTAAGTTTAAGAGATCAATTGCTATTCCGTGAATGGATATTAGAGCTTTCAAAATCAAGTTCCAGATAACTAACTCTAAGTAGTGTATTAGTACCAGTTTAATCCTAGATATGAATTAAGATCTGATAAGAAAGTAAGCCTTAACTAGTCATTTGCATAATCTTATTGCCTATCTACGTAACCATGAATTCTCTTAATAAAACATTATTCCTAACTATCAAACTACTTAGATATGCTTATGAAAAACATAATAACAATGGAAATTACTAACATATAAATCAAAGTAAAAAGGTTCAGAAAGCTTCTCTACACGCAGAGAGGACAAACTTCTTCCTCTGGCAGCAAATCCAAAGTAGAATAAAAGAGAAAACAATGAAAAGGAGACTTAGAAAATTATTTCTCCTTGCTGTTATTTTGAGCTTGTGAATTTCATGTTGTTCCTCCTGCTTGTGACTTTTATAGTGCAGAGATCATCTGAGAAATTGAGAGAAAATCAGGAATCAGATTCATGATAAGAACTCAAAAGTTTGTACTTATCTTCTCTGAATCGATCAAATACGAGTGTGATTTGGTCGAATATACTCTGAAAACGCGTACTGAATATCTTCAACAGATCATGATAACTTCAATATGGAAACGGTCTTTATCTGAGAAAGTTCTCAAAGGTTTTGGTGATTATCCTTACTCATTCACTAAACTGCATAGGTGATTCGATAGAATGGGCCTTCATCACTCTCGGGATTCATTTTGACATATCTTCAACTATCTAGGCTTAATGACTCGATTCCAAGCCCATGTGACAGCTAACTCACGTATCTTGATTATCTTTCAACCTCACTTCAATTCAAACTAAACATCATCTTCGTTTGGGCCTGGTGTTCTGATGTTGAATTGCTGAATTGCTGAACTTGGTAAAAATGCCCATTTATGACCTAAAAACCATATTTTCACAAAAACACTTTGAAAGCACGAAAATCTGAAATTTCATAGTTTTAGTCTCAAATCTAATGGTTTCGTTAAGAAAAACAACGAAAATCTATGTTAATAAGCGGTAAAACATCACTCCTATCAACATTCTTAAAGAATAGAGTATGCTATCTACAAGATGAGATGAAGATAATGCATGATACCATTAATTAAAATACTATGTATGCTTTCTTACTAGAGGATATTAGCTAAGTGAAACGACACAAGGTTTGTAACGTAAGGAGGGTAATATTTAAAGGTGTAGCTTAAGTATTTAAAGGTTACCGTGTTTCAAGAGAAAATATGAGATATATCGCAAAATCGCAAGAGAAAACAGACCGCTTGATGGCACAGCTTCCAATCACTTTGTTCTTTTCTTCGCTTGTTCTTTCCCCAGACTTAGATTCTTTTACAGGAATCTAAAGTCGTCACAAACATCTCCGAACTCCTTTAGACGATTTCCACCTTTTTCCACATTGATCTCTGATTTCCCTGGCCCTTTTTGCTAAACAAGTATGGATCTTAAAGCTTTAGATTCTAAATTTTGGTTTTTTTTTTAATCCAAAAACTTTCACCATTTACAACAAGACACGAGTGTTACCTTCATTTTGATGATGTCTGTCCTAGGAAACTCAGTCTTGAACCTTCTCTTTCAAACTTCCATGCGTCTATCAAGAGCTAGCATCCTTTTTCTTTAGTCTTCTCGAGTGGTTGGATAACTGTGTAGGTCTCTTTTCTCTGGCGTTTTTACACATATTTGCATATAGACAAGATAGAAAAAGAGATTGCATGTGGTTTGAAAACATGTTAGGTTTATGGGTGCGGTACCAACTCAAAATTTGTTGGCCATTCAGGATCAACAAGAGAGTGATTAAGTGGATAAGAAGTCATGAATGAGATTCGTTTCCCTAGTCTAATAACTTCAATAAGAAAGATTTCAAGTCAATTTTAGGTTCAAGTTGAGTAGAGTCAAAATCAGATTCGTTAAAGTAAATGCAAACCGAGATAAGATGGGAAAGCTTAAGTATGGAGTTTCTGAACCAAGCGTCTTTGAACAGTCTTGCAAAAATGGTCACTAGGCCACAAGATCCAACTTATAGGCAAGTAAGGTCCTTATTCCAAACTTGGGTTGACTCAATAAAACAGTTCGACTTGATAATTTTTGTTTGAAATTTTTCAAAAAGTAGGCCAAAAGAAACAAACGTGTTCGATAATGAGGAACACCCCACCCCACCCCACCCCTCCAGACTTGAATTACATCATCCGGAAGTAAACAAACTATGAGAGCGAAATGGGAATTGAGATGGAATGAAATAGAAGTGATATATGGTTGTTACCTCATTTACTTTTGAATGAATTGAATGACCTCCTTTCTCTTATTTGAAATGAAAGGACTTTTTAGGAAATAGATGAAGATTTTACCTGGATTACGACATCAGAAAAGATTCATCATTTGTTGTAGTGAGTAAAGGATATATGTTCTTCATGTGTGGTCTTCATCGATCGAATCAGGCAAGCATTTGATCGAATCACTGAGTGAAACTCCTGAATTTTGCATGTCTCCTGATTAATGTTGAAGTCTGCATCATTTTTTGAAGCACTAGTTGATTCGAATTAGGTGGCCTCTGGTTTTCATGTTGAACAGTGATGTGATGCTATGAATAGATGTCATTCGATGGAATTGCATGGGCATACGATCGAACGATGTTCCTGCAGATCTTTTTCTTCGAATTTTATTTTCCCGAGACACTAACAAAAACATTAGAAATAAAAGAAAAGAAACCTATTTTAAAACGTACCAGTGGGTTGCCTCCCACTAAGCACCTTTATGTATAGTCGTTTGGCTCGTCTTCATTGAGCTTTGGCCCTTTCTCGGGTCCCGGATTGTCATGGAACAGCTTTCTCCTCATTGGTGGGCGTGTTAACGCCTTAGCATTTGCTGGGTAATGCACCGTGTCATCAACAAGAGTGAGCACGCGCTTCCTTTGACCATATCAATAACCGCACAAGTGGAACACAAGAATGGTGTAGCAAATAGCATTGTTTTTCAACCTTAGGATCAGTATTCATGATTAGGAAATCAATAGGAATAAAAGCACTACCTACTTGTACGATAATATTATAGGTGATCCCTAGAATGTTACCAGGAGTGGTGGCCGCTAAGGTAAGGGTTGTGACCATTTATGGATATCATAAATGCCTAATTTGTTAGCATCAGCTCTCGACATGAGACTCATTCATGCTCATGGATTGCAAAAGGTCTGTCCTTCGATCGAAATAGGGATCGTGAATTTCTCGGGATCGTTTTTCTTTTCAAGCATTTTTATGCGCGGGAACGTATATCTCTTAATCTTGTAAAAAGAACTCTGACATCGCCTGATGGTTCCTCATATGGTGAGAAGAAGTCCTGCAATGGATAAACTTTCCAAGCTTATTCAGATGAGAAATTAGGAGGGATTCTCCTTACCTGTTTTTCGAAGACTCGGAAGAGGTCTGGTATCAGCACTAGTTTAGCTTCTCTAGGCAAGGCTATGCTGTCCTCCAACTCTGATGTTGCTTCATCAGATGAGTAGTCAAGATTTTTTTTCCATTTGGAGCCCAATCGATCATGTTAATATGAAGATTTTCTTGATCAGTTGCAACGATTGTATCGATTGTCATCAATCGATCTTCAGGTTCTTTTACTTCTTCAATTTGTAATACTGACAGTGGAGCCTCTTAATCATCTTCTTCGTGTTCATAGACATTTCCCAGCCTGACACCAATCATCAGAATGGCTGTTTTGAGCAGTTTCAAGTTGTCATCGATTGAATACATAAGTGAATCGTTCGAATGGTTCATCCCTTCGTAATCCGCCTTTACATTTGTCATGAATGAGATTGCATGGTATTCCACCTTTGATATGCGATTATGGATCTTGTCAAGGTTTGCTTCCAGCTTACTGTCCAGCGCTAGAATTTCCTCCTTGAGGGGGTTAAGCCATTATTAAAGGCTTTAACCGACTGGAACGTCCCTTGTTTTGTCTTCATCCTCTTAACATGTGTTTCTATCTCGACGATGCGGTATTTGGTGGCGTTGAGAATTTCTTCCAGCTTGGCTTTGTTACTCATTGTAATGTAATTCATGAAGTGTATCTCCCTCGATTTTTCGTTGAGCGTCACCGAGTTGTTGTAGATCATTTCGCTCAAGTGCTCATCTCTTCTTCAATCCCTGCCACCTTTGTAGCCATGGAGTCGAACATGATGCTAATTTTTTCCTCAAAGTTCCTTTGCTTGGCAGGAATCTGCGCAAGCATTTCTTTGATCTTTTCGTTATGATTTCCATATTGGAAATGACTAGGTGGCATTAATTCTTGTTGGTTTCCCACATGAGCCTGGTGACATTCAAATATTCGAGGAGCATGTGCTGGCATTGAAAAGCCATTACGAGAATCCTGTAGGGAGTAGGGCCTCATGCGAGCTGAAAAGTGCGTGTGGTGGCTATCATGACTACCATTGTTCCTTTTATCCATGGTAGAGAGTCTAAAATAAAGACAAGTAAAGATTAAAAATGCAAAAAAAAAAAAAAAAAACTTACGGAAATTGAAATAAAAGGAAAAAAATAGTATGGGGTTTGCTCGTTATGCTAGTGGTCAACCATTGCTACCTGACCACGGCGTAAAAAAACTTGATGGGGATTAATTTTACACCCAAAATTTTCCTCCAAGCGTACATGTCTCGCAGTAGTACTTTAGGGTCAAATCCACATGGAGCAGAGTGTACGCAGTAGCACGTCCGAGTTCACTCGAGCTATTCAACAAATATGAGGTTTTGTGAATGGATCGATCGAATGCAGAAGACATTCAATTGATTGATGCACCTTTTAGTCGAATACAGGAACTATAATCGATCGATTGATGGCTGCAAAAACTAAAACAAAATAAAATGTGAGTGTACTCAATTGATAAAAGCGTTAGGAAGTCAGTAATTGCATAAGAGATTCATAGTTCGAATTATTCAGGGTAGTAATTATGCAAGTCTTCTAAAAAGCTATATAGCATGAAATCAATAAAGTTTGACTATCATTATGGTCAGACTTAGCCGGTGTAATCTAGTATAGTCCAGGTTAACCCCTAGGAAACTATATACCGTCCCTTCAGTCCCTAGACTAGTCATTAAGTTTAAGAGATCAATTGCTACTCCGAGAATGGACATTAGAGCTTTCAAAATCTAGTTGCAGATAACTAACTATAAGTGGTGTATTAGTAGCAGCTTAATCCTAGATATGATTTAAGATCTGATAAGAAAGTAAGCATTAACTAGTCACTGCATAATCTTATTGCTTATCTACCTACCATGAATTCTTTTAGCAAAACATTATTCCCAACTATGAAACTACTTAGACATGCTTATGAAAAAACTAATAACAACGGAAACTGCAATCATATAAACCAAAGGAAAAGGCTTTAGAAAGCATCTCTAAACACAGAGGAAGAGAGGACAAACTTCTCCCTTTGATAGCAGATCCAAAGTAGAATAAAAGAGAAAACAATGAAAAAGAAACTTAGAGAACTATTTCACCTGGATGCTAGTGAGCTTGTAAATTTCGTGTTATTTCTCCTGGTTGTGGCTTCTGTATTTATACTGCAAAGGTCGTCTGAGAAGTTGAGAGAAATTATGAATTAGATTCATGATAAGAATCCAAAAGTTTGGACTTATCTTCTTTGAATAGATCGAATACGAGTGTGATTCGATCGAATATACTCTGAAAATGCATCTTAAATATCTTCAACATATCATGAAAACTTCAAAGTGGCAACGGTCTTTATCTGAGATCGAATATACTATGAAAATGCGTCCTAAATATCTTCAACAGATCATGAAAACTTCAAAGTGGCAATGGTCTGAGAATGTTCTCGAAGGTTTTGGTGATTATCCTTAATTGCCTAGGTGATTCAATCGAATGGGCCTTCATCACTTTTGGGCTTCATTTTGACATCTCTTCAATGATATGGGTTTAACTCCTTGCTCTTGAGACTAACTGACTCGATTCCAAACCCACGTGACAACCGACTCACGTGGCCTGATTGTCTTGCAATCTAACTTTAATTCAAATTAAACATCATCTTTATTTGGGCCCGGACTTCTGATGCTGAATTGTTGAACATGGTAAAAAATGTTCATTTATAACCAAAAAAGTCTTATTTTTCACAAAAACACTTTGGAAGAAGAACAATGTAAATTCCATAGTTTTAGTCTCAAATCCAATGATTTCATTAAGAAAAACTCCGAAAATCTGTTAAAAAGCGGTAAAATATCATCTTTATTAACATTCTTAAAAAATAACGTCCGTTATCTACAAGATGAAATGGAGATTTGCATAAAACCATTATTTTACCGACGCAATACATTGAATTTTAGTATTGTTTGGCATCATTTTACATCAGTTTTGAAAAATAATATTAAATACCACTTTAGAATCAATAATAGAGAACAATGTTATCTAAAAGATTTTGCATCATTTTTCTAAGCGACGCAATAAATTGAATGTTAGTATCTTTTATTTTGATTTAATATTGGTTTCCATAGATGTCTTTAAATATTGATTTTCATAGCAATTCCAAATGGATACAAAAAAAATCTTTTGCAACTGTTTTTATATTATTATTATATCGGTTTTTAATACAACTCTATAATTCTAGGCTTCTAGCATCAGTTTTAAACTGATGTTATGTTCAGAAAAAACTGATGTACCCCAAGTCAAACATATCTTTCGTTGTAGTGATTATTTGTCTACGTTTACTTTGGAGGATGAAGCAAAATATTAGGGGGACTCAATGAGATTGAGGAGAAAAGAATATGGGCTTAACATAAAAGCCCAAAGAAGAAGTGGCAAATGCGTAATTTAGCGAGCAAGAAGTAAAAAACCTAATTTGTGAGTGTTGGAGGCTAGTTTATAAACTAAAATCGTTTGGGTCACACAAAATTCGTCGCCCAGTTTCTTCATCAACTCAGCGGCTCGTGTCTCTTTCTTCTCTGGTAATATTTTCATAATAATAGACAAAGGAATCTTGAATCGAACTAGGCTGTGTTGTTTAGGGGTTTTTGTTTATTCGATTTTCTGTTTGGCTTAAGGAACTTGAAAAAGTAGAAGAAAGCAATGGCGTACGCACCACCGATGAAGCAAGGAAAGACAGGATTCGAGGAGCCACAAGAGCAGATTCACAAGATTAGAATCACTCTCTCCTCCAAGAACGTCAAAAACCTTGAGAAGGGTCAGATTCGTTTTCTCGATTTCATTTTAGTCGTTGGCATAGTAATATGGAAACCTTATGTCAGGTTATTGGGTATGTATCAGTGTGCACTGACTTGGTCCGTGGAGCTAAAGACAAGAGATTGAGAGTGAAAGGACCAGTGAGGATGCCAACTAAAGTTCTTAACATCACCACAAGAAAAGCTCCCTGTGGTGAAGGTCAGTAGTCAGTAACCAGTACTCATATCTCTCTTGTCAATACCTTAGCAGCACAGTAGTAGTATGTAAGTTATTTGTTCATTTCTTGTAGGAACCAACACATGGGACAGATTTGAGCTGCGTGTGCACAAGCGTGTCATCGACCTCTTCAGCTCTCCTGATGTAGTGAAGCAGATCACTTCCATCACCATTGAGCCTGGTGTTGAGGTTGAAGTCACCATTGCTGACTCTTAGATGCAACTGGTTTTAATTTTCAAACTTTCTTTTGAGTTTTATCTCTTTTTGTTAAAGGTTTCAGACTTTGGAATTTCCTTCCTAAATATCTCATCCTTGCAGTTTTATTTTTTGTTGAACATCATTTGGATTTGCTACTAGTTTGTTAAAATTACAAGTCTACCTCGAAACTATAGAAATGATTGTGTAATTCAGTTGTCATCCCTGACAATCTATATAGTTATTAGCCACAAACAACCTATGATACTAGGCCTGGGCTGGTCGTTCGAATTGTTATCCGTGACAATCTGTAGAGTTATTAGCCACACAGAATCGGGTTTTGGGTCTAGGGATATAAAACGCATTAGGTTTGTTTCGGTTCTTGGTATTAAAAGAATTTATATAAAAACTAAGGGTTGACCGCTCGAGAGGGGGTAATTTTGTTTTTTTTTATTTGTTTTATTCTTGAAATAACAAACGTCCGGAAAATATTTTGGTAATTGTAGTATAGTTTTGAAACAGTTTTTCTCATTTTATTCTAAAAAAATTTATGATACATAGTCTCTATAATTTAGTATTTAAAAGTGTATTATCACCGTGAATTTGATATAGTAGAAATTTCTATCATTATATCTGTCACACGTCTTTTCGCTAAAATTTTTAATCACTATTTAGTTTGCCATCATGATTTTTGTTTATTTATAATTTTAATTCTTACATTTATTAATATGAATCATGATTAAGTTAATAGTTTATTTTTGTGTTTGATAAGATAATTAATTATATATATGCAGTGTCTAATATCCTATTTAATTATTTATTTTTTTACCACCATGAAAATTTGAAATAGTTTTCAATCATTTTGATATTTGTAGTTATTTTAAGATTAATTTTTTCATTTTCGACATATTTAAATTTCAGTCTTATATGACGTTTTAAACTTCAAGAGTTGATTATCTCTATAGTCATTTTTCATTTAGTTTTGTTATATTTTTTCCTTGCATTTTGAAGAATTTTTCTTTTCCCACTTTATTTCATTTAACCAAAGAGTAGTAACGGTGTACAAATGGATATATATCAAATAGACTGATTTTATTATATTTGTATCGTTCAATCAAAAAAAATTTTATCTTAGTATTTAAATATACCGACATGAACGTTCATCAATTCAATAGTTTATGATGTGAGTTAGATAAAACAATCAAGTGTTTATAAATGTAACATATTATTTCAAATTAAACTTAGTGTTCTTCAATACCCATAAATTATGAAATATTTGTTCAAATTCTTTTATATTGATGGTTAATATTTTTCTAAGAAATTTTAAGAAATGTCCCTTTCAATATGCTCCTTTCAAAAATACCTCCATTTATCTTTAAAAGATACTCTTTTTGGATTTAGGGCTAATTTAATGTTTAATTTAGGGCTTAAATCTTGTAGGGTTAGGTTTTAGTGCTTTACAAACTATTTGGGTTTATGTTTGAGGTATTAGGGTTTATATTTTATGAGTTTTGGATTTATTAAGGATTAAAACCTTTTTTAGGGTTAAGAATTTTAGGGTTTAGAGTTTTAACCCTAAACCCTAAATTTTAAATCTTACAAAACATTATAGAATATTTTAAAAAAATTAAAAATGATAACTTAGATTGAATTTAGATTGATTTAGATTGATTTCGATTGAAACTAATATATTTTTCAAAAATTGCAAAAAAAAGGGTATTTTAAATAATGTGGACCCAAAATGGACATTTTTATGATTCCCCTATTTTTCTTTTTTATAACAATGATAATATTATTTTATTATCATATAAATTAAAATTTGTATCAATAGTTACTCTAGTGGATTTATCTGCGTGTAGGATGTGTTATTATTGGGTGTTTTTTATAACGACGTCCCACAAATATATTTGTAATTGTAATATATTTTGCAAAACCTTTTGTAATGTTTTTTAAAATTTTATATGATACATAGTCTTTACGATTTACTATTTGATAGTGTATTCCATAACCGTAAATTTGATATGGTAAAAATCTCTATAATTATATTTACCCCACGTTATTCCGCAAAAAAACTTAAGGGGTATTTAATGAATTATACCCTTATTTCATTTCAATTACAAAACTAGACCCCTCATTTTTCACTCTTCAATTTTGCCACTTTATCACATATATATCCCTATAACCACCAAATATTTACCAAAATGCCATTTTTTATAATTATTTTCGAAAATGCAAAAACCCATTTTATCCTCATCACCTTCATTTATTTACAAGAATGTCATTCTCTTCAATTTTTCAACCACCATTACCAAACTCAATCCAAGCTTTTATGATCTTACCCACCTTAAATTGAAGCATTTATGTGAATCTACATTATAAAACAACCATTCATTCACAATTTTAACATCAATTTCATTCTACAACAATCCAAAATTGATAAACAAAGTTTCAAGAAACAATTTTAACATCAATTTCATACACAATTGCAATTGCCAATTTATGTCTGTAGACTACTGATATGTTGCATTTAGGACTGTTTTCATGGTTGTTTTACATTCATTTTGATCTAGTTTTGACTAATTTGTTGATAG
>OVAP01006354.1:0-11869 GCA_900406295.1 Aurinia saxatilis
TCAAAATTGGGTTTGAACAAAACTAATTTTGACTCAAAAACTAGTTATTGATTACAATTTCCCTAACTTATATATACAAGAGTGAGAAACAAATGTTTTTTTATATTTATTTAATTCAACTTATTTTCTCACCAATCAATACATTTATTTTTATTTTCTCTCGTTAGTTTTTATTCAGTATATGAACAAATCTAATGTTAATGAATCACAGTTATATAATTACCAAAACAGAAAAGGTGGTTGTATCATTCTCTCAAATATTCTCTTGAGAATTGTTTGTTAAGTTTACTTATTCCCACATTTATTTATTTTTATAGTGGAATATCATTTTTTATCATATATATATATATATATATATATATAGTTCATTCACTTGTATTTCATTGATATTTATTTTACTAGTTTTATTATCTATACAAAGCCGATGATATATTATATAAATACGAGAATAAAACCAAGTTTTATTTATATCGGAGTATTATCAAATAGAATCATGAGTTTTAAATAAGCGATACATCATACAAACCCTTTTAATTTCCGTGTAAACATCACCTATGCCATGTTTTATGATGTTTTTTCCTTTTTTTGATCGATGACGATTTAATTATGTTAAATAGTTTGATTGACATGGATTGATACTGATTGATTTAAAGTTTCCTTTTAGTTATTTCACTCATTTATGATGATTTCATTTATGTTTTTTTTTTTTTTTAGTGAACTCCTAGATTTTTTGTTTCATATTTTTGTTGTTTATATATAGTGAATCATAAAAAATAAAAATAAAGGAGAGAGATTATGTGGTTGATAGGAGGGAAACTGAATTTCAAATTCTAACGAAATTATGTTGTTTGTTTATAGAATCTTCAAAAAAAAAAAAAAAAAGATTATGCGGTTGACAGGAGGGAAATTGAATTTCAAATTCTAATGAAAATTAGTTAATTTTATTTAGACAAGAAAAAAATAAATAATAATCAAATTTGCTAGATATTAAAAATGACTTATAAATCGGGATTCCAAATATACAATATTATTTACTACTTATGCACAACACAATTTGAAAAGAAATGTAGTATCCGTACAATCANCAAATTTGCTAGATATTAAAAATGACTTATAAATCGGGATTCCAAATATACAATATTATATACTACTTATGCACAACACAATTTGAAAAGAAATGTAGTATCCGTACAATCACGTAAAAAAAGTACCATTGTATATTATGAAAATCTTAAACGAATTCCTTAATTGTTCATTGTATATATTTTCGTATATACAACTTTTTTATGTTTCTACGTTAATTATTTTGCATAGATTTCATAAATCTCAACGTAACAAAGGGGAGAAAAAGCTTATATACCAATTTTGAATTATTATTAATCTATGGGTATTTGTGCACCCTTGAAACTTCGTTCATGTATTTGTATAATTAAAATTTTAAATACTTAATTATATAATTCTGTACTTTATCCAAATTATATATTTTTTTTCCTTTGAGTAGTAGTCTTATATGTAATTCTGATATAGAAATAATTATAATTGTTTTAAAACATATCATTATTATCTTCTCATTTTTTTTTTTTAATAGTCTCTATATCTAAAATATTTTGAAGAATCTAAATCGTTTTCAAATAAATATTTTGTGAAAAGGATAGATTTGTTTGCACGTATAAGTCTTTTTACTTATGCGTGAAAGTGTCTTGATAGTAGATAAACCAACGAATTAAGATCATTTTCACAAGGTTCATATTAACATATGGATTAACAATGTAGAATCATACATGTTGCATCATATATATATATATATATATATATATATGATACAGAATCTAAATACGTTTTATTTTTGGAAGTAATGTAGAATTTTAATACATGAATGATGAGATCCAAAAGAAATAAAAAGAAATTAGAAATATAAAAAGTCCATGCGGTGAAATATTGACCTAATGTTAGCTACGTTGATTGTAGGATTATGTTAGTTTTACTTCTAACGCACGTGCGGCAACCTAATGACAATAATACCCTTGATAATGGTCAAAATTAGTTATTATAATTTGAAATAATTATATGCTACTTTTAGTAGAAAACGAAAATATTAATTTGTTCTGCTTTTAAATTGATTTGTAAACAGTTTTTCTATTTATTATTTAGTACTTGCAATACTATTTATTTGTTTGTCAATAAAAAAAATAGTACTACAAACGTAGTTCAAAATTCTCAGCAATGAATGCTTATCTACATTTACTTTACGATTTTTTTTCTTAGTGAAATTGCATTCAATGATATAATAAGTTGATACTTATAAAATTAGTAATGAAACACACAACCATGTGCAACATTAGACTTGTGTTGAACATAACCAAGCACTTTAATTCAATCTCTAGTTGGCATGTGACCTGACCTTAATAATCTACTAAAAGGTATTTGTATTAGTATAACTTAAACCCTTTTATAATCATCTGCTCAAGTATATGATTAGTTAAATGATTATATATACAATTGTACGGTGGACTTAATTGTAATAAACATTTTGCAACGAGACCAAAAACAAAACAAAATCGTGTGGGGCTGACTCGTTCAAGTAACTGTGTAACAAATTTTCGAATCACAAATTAAAAAGATATTTAGAAATTTGGAAAATGACTTATTTCACGACGAAGACAGTAGTTAGAGGGTAAATCAGTCAAATGAGAACTAAAGAATAAATTTCAAGGACAAGTATGTAATTAGACACGCGGTTGCTTAGAATTAAAAACCTGAAATTAATAATTACAAGATCCAACGGCTGTAAATGATCCCACCTTGTAATCTCAATGGCTATAGTTAATGGCGTCTTCACCATTATAAAAGATCGTCTTGGTCATTAGATTAGCCTTCTCTCTTTTTTTTTTCTTCTCCATTTTCTCAAAGTTTTGTTTTTCTTTCTCTCATCTTTTATAAATCGTGAGCCTTAGGGCAGAATCATCGGAGATTAAGATCAATAATCGGGTTTCTTCTTGGGTTTTTATGAGAAAACCCTAGAACCCGATTAGTTACTTGTCACTCACTCTATCGCTTGTGGAATCAGGAGATGTAGAGAGTGAGATACAAAGTTAGCTAAAACCAAAAGTAACAGAGAAGGGTTTTTGGAAAGATTTAATTGAGGTAATTTTGTTTCTGTTTCCTTTTATTGATCGATGATGATTTGATTATATTAAATACTTTGATTGACATGGATTGATACTGATTGATTTTAATTTTTTCTTTTACTCATTTATGATGATTTCATTTATGTTTTTATTTTGGAATCTGTTGATCTTCTTCTTATATCAGTAATTTTTGTTACAGGAAAATGAAGTTTTTTATATTCTCAAATAGATCTGAGAGTGAAGAAAACTTCTGAAACGCTTCGTATCTCCATCATTTTCTGGTTAGTAACCATTTTATTTATATTCTTACACTATTCTCTTACTTGTACGTAACAATATTTGTTTATGCACGAATCACGATAATATATTTTTTTTTTTTATGGTCTCCGAGTTACACGAACCTTCCTTGATGCAGTTATATTCACGATCCCCATTTTCTTATTTTCAAGAAATTTGTTTTCTATTAGCTAGAACAAAAATATTGAATCTGGTTTCTTTCGTGTAGGCTTTTCAAGAAACACAAAAGGAAAAAAAAAAAATGGCGTCTTCAAGCTCTCCTTGTGCAGCTTGTAAGTTCCTAAGACGAAAATGTACACAAGAATGTGTATTCGCTCCATATTTCCCACCAGACCAACCACAAAAATTCGCATACGTTCACAAAGTCTTTGGAGCAAGTAACGTAGCCAAGCTTCTCAACGAGCTAGCCTCGAACCAAAGAGAAGACGCGGTTAACTCTCTCTTCTACGAAGCAGAAGCTCGACTTCGTGATCCGGTTTATGGTTGTGTCGGTTTAATCTCGATCTTGCAGCATCGTCTTAAGCAACTTCAACACGATCTTGAAAACGCCAAAAAAGAGCTTGCTACTTTCGTTGGTCCTCAAGCTATGCTTCCTCTTCTCCAACCTCAACCTCATTTCATCATGCCTTTACCAATGCAAACGCAAACGCAAACGCAGAGACCCTCTTCTTCTTCAGCTTCTGTCTTGACCACTCAATATCATCAACAACAACAACAACAACAACAACATCATAATTTGTTGCCAATGATGGCTATCCCTACAGGACAATTGCACCATCAGCAACAACAACAACAACAAGAGCAACAGATTTTTGAGGCTCAACAATTGGCAGCTGCGAGAGAGCAACAAAACGAGATGTTTAGAGCTTATGGAGGAGGAAGTAACAGTCCACATCATCATCAAAACCAAGCTCAAGCTGGTGATATTATGAGGTTTAATAATAACAACAACGGGTTTGATTCTGTACCGACCGGTTCAGTTACGGTAACCGGGTTTAATCAGCTAAGCTCTGTCGGTTCGACCGGGATGTCTCCTTCTTTAGCTCTTGGTGGTAACTTTGTTGATAGTAGTCCTTCAACGAATGATGATTACCATAGTCATCATCATCATGAGACTCAGTTTCTAATACCACCATCACAAGCTTCTCAAACGCAACCGCAGGAAACGCAAACGCAAACGCAGAATTCAGAGAGCGAGGAGGGTAGAAGAAATGTCATTGGTTTATCTCGGTGATTAATAAAAAAAAATGAAGAGAAAGTATAAAAAAAATTATATGATACGTTCTCTGACCTTCTCGCTTACTCAATAAACCTCAAATTTAAGGTACGTTAATAAATAAATAATCTCCCTCTTTAATAAACTAGGGTTTCGATTTTGTTTCATTTTGTTTTTGGTTTTGGTTGGTCTCTGCACTTTGATTGTTCTTTATGGTATAGTACGTTTTAGAGTGGTACAGACTACAGAGGAAGAGTTTCGCTTCATATAAAACATTTAATGATGAAGCCTTGTCATTTCTTCAATAACTCTTTCTACTGTCTAGCTATATAGCCCCATAATTTTAAAACTTCCTTTTTGTTGGATTCTCTGTACAATAATGCATTAACTAACCTTAGCTATATTTATATAAAAGAAAAACAGAAAAAAACATTCATGGTGGGTCACATCAAGTTTCACCAATTCTTGATACAGACTAGTGTAGTGATATTGATATATGGCAGTAGTTTACGATATATATTACTTTTGTTCTACCTAATAGAGATAATTTGTGTAGGTTAAAGAGTTGTCACTTTTTTCATGCAGTATTATTAGCTTCAATCACATCGATCAAGCTCTTTTTCCATACTAATTATTGGTTTAATTTTTAACTTTATATTCTTTCGACTTTTCTTGCAGTTGGAAACTCTGACTTTGCGCAAGGCAATACGGACGAAATTTTCTTTTACTTTCTCGCTGATTTTGTCGCACTTTCCAACAGAGAAAAGATACGTAAAAGTCAAGGTGCATATACAAAAAAAGTCAGCGTTATTTGGTTGATTTGATATTGAGTCTCATAATACTATAAGCAGTTTTGGTGAAGAAGAGTGTAAAACCAGAGGCTCGTATCAACAAGTTGAACAAAAGATCTCCACTCCATCTCTCGATCCGGAAACATATATTATTTTACCTTCTTTTCTTTTTTTGTATTTTCTTATTATTATTTTTTGACATTTTCTTTTGGTTTTAAAGGAGATATTAGTGTTTTGGGATGCAAATATCTTTGTAAATTAGAATGCTAAGAGTAGGGGTCACTTTGGCCTAGTGGTTTGTTACATATATATGATGTCAAATCCAAGTATTAAATAAACTTATGCAATAACCCATCTTCTTTTGTCAACCATACATCTTTGTTTCCACCGTGCGCATATATTTGACTTTTCAAATTCTAATTCCTAGTTTAGCATTTAGATGGTTCAATTATTTTGCTTTCTTCATATAGTATGATATTTTGAAAATTTTACACACTTAGCTACCAAAGATTTCTTATTGTTACTCATTTCTTAACTGGGGAAAACATAACTAATGAAATTTACACGTTACTACAAAAGTCTAATAACATTTTTTTCTTTTTATAAGGAGAGTGTGTATATGTAATCAAAACCATATAATAAACATCAAGTAGATGAAGCTAAATAAGTAGTTAAGTGTGAATGCTTGGCAATTAAGATTGTGTTGGGTCATTTATTAACACTCTTTGACCATTCACCAATTTAATTTTGTGGCTCTGTCTTCCATACCCATAGCTTTTTCCTAATACTACCATTTGTTTTTATAAACCCTTCCCTAAACTCTAAAACATTCACATAACATGATCTATTTCTCAGTTCTTCACTTGAACACCTACAACATAATCTAATACATAGTCATACCAATCTAATTATAAAGTAATAGTTACATGTTTGACCTAGTATGATCATATTAATCAGTAGATATACATACATGTTGGATGAGGTTTGTGATAGTTTTAACCTGATGAATCATGAGAAACATGGATACTTAATGTTCATGTGCATGGTGCATGTGCATTATAATAGTAAACTAATCTCACCCAGTAGGATGCTTAGTATAGCAATAAAGAGAAGGTGATGAAATTGATGAGCATCGGTCATTAAATTAAGCACTGACCCATTAATTGCGCACTTACCCATAAACCCCATCACTCCTTTTAATTATATACAACATATACATCTCTCTCTTACACTAGTCACACACTAGTGTATAGTACCTTCTTGGTACTCTTTATAAAATTAAATGGCTCGTGTCGCAATAATTTCATGCTATAGTGTTGTGGATTTCTAACTAGGTCAATCCAACAACCCAATTTAATACAACACAGTCTTTAGGGAATCCTCAATTCAAGAGTCTATGCATAAATATGGACCGACAAAATCAATACGGCTAAAGTTTGACTATATGATAACATGCTATACATTCAAATCAATCATTCATGGCGTCATTGGGCTTGTATTCGTATATATATATCTAAAGGCCCATATATCATTTTACAACGACAGGCCCATGAAGTTGTCACGTCACTCTATTGTTTCACAACACCGTCTGTGTTTAACGACGTTACTTAACGGAATAAAGCAAGCGAATATTCCTTTCATCACATGGCACGTGACCTAAAAGCTTCTGTTTCTTCTGTACTAAGCTTATCTGTTTTCCCCAAAATATCTTCTTTTTGAAATGATTATTTTTTCATTTTTATATTGTCCCACTTGATCAATAATATATGGTTCTTCCAATAATACGGCCTAAGAAATAAAACAACACTTTTGCAAAAAAAACTTGTACAAAATTTTATAATATGTTATAAGAAAATCGTTCTTTATAATTTTATAATTTCATAATACATAAAAAAATAAAATTTGTATGTGATTATCTAATCATTCTATTTAATCAATTAAAAATATGATCACATTTTAATTTTATTTTAAAATTTTGGTAATTGATTAAAATTTTTATTGATCTTTATATTTAGAATGATTTTTATTATATTATCAAATTATATGCTATTGAATATAAGTAGGAATCATACCAAACAAATTAGATAATAATAAATTGACGATCAATATCAAATTTACAGTGAGTATATGTTGTTGTTTAGTTGTATCATAACTTTTATCCATAGTTTTTTTAAAAATATTTTTTTACTCTTTCTACTACCGTTTGATGAATTAAGATAGTAATTTTTTTTATAGTTTATGAATCTTATCTAAAAATGTTTTTGTTAATTTTAATATTGTTTTGTTAAATAGAATATTTGTTTTGTTTAGTACTTATTTTGTAAACAAAAAATAAATAAAATACTGTATATAAATAGAAAAATTTATATCTAAAAATTAGAATTGTGCCGATTTTTTATTGGCTTTTCAATTATATGTTTTTTTGGCTATTCCGTCAATTATTCATAAATATTATTAAATAAAGAAAAAAAATATATGTATATATCAGAAAGTTGTTTTTGTAGCCGACAAGGAGGAGTGAAATCGCCCATTTTCATTTTTCTTCCCTGACTTTATAATTTTTGGTATCTAGTTTCTTAAGAAGCAACATCAATCATCAAAACGCGGCGGCATTTGTCGTATAAACCCAACAGAAAACGTTGTCGTTTCGAAAAGATTATCCTTCCTCCTCCTTCTCTCTTATCTCTTTTGACACTAACCAATAATTGATTCATTCTTCTCTCTCTGTTTCCTTCCTTTCTCCTTTTCTCTCATTCGTTTACATAATTTCTTTCTTCCTCCTAGATCCAACAAACAAACAATCAGATTCTCCAATTTTTATGTGATTGGAGAAAAAAAAAAATGGATCGAGCTCCGGTGACTACAGGACCGATGGATATGCCGATTATGCACGACAGTGATCGTTATGACTTTGTTAAAGATATTGGGTCTGGTAATTTTGGTGTTGCAAGGCTTATGAGAGACAAGGTTACAAAGGAGCTTGTTGCTGTTAAGTATATCGAGAGAGGAGATAAGGTTTTTTTATAAATCTCGTCTTTACTATATTTAGAAGTTGATCATTTGTTTAGTTTTGTGATCGATTATAGTCTTGTCACTTTTGACTTTTGAGATTTGGTGGGTTTAGTGTAGTTTGTTTATAAAGGCGTTTGTTTTTTTTAAGATTTTGTAACGGATGATTAAAGTTTCGTCTTTTATGGTTAATTTGGTTTGATCATGATGATTATGCTTTTGTCTGCTTTTAATGTGTGTTTTGAGCTGTGAATTTGATCGAATTGGGAAGAAAATTCAACTTTTATTTTGGTTTTTGTGATTTGAGTTCTAACTATGGTGATTTGATCATGAGTTGTAGATTGATGAGAATGTTCAAAGGGAGATTATTAATCACAGGTCATTGAGGCATCCTAATATTGTCAGATTTAGAGAGGTAAATTCAACACCTTTTCAGGTTTATTTATTAGTGAGTGAGGTTTTGATCTGTTAGGCATGGTTTTGTTGTACTGAGGATAGGTGATTTTGACACCGACTCATCTGGCTATTATAATGGAATATGCGTCTGGTGGCGAGCTTTATGAGAGGATTTGTAATGCAGGAAGGTTTAGTGAAGATGAGGTTTGTGTGTTTCTGTTCGCTTGATTTGAGTCTCTTGTTGTTGTTCAAGGTTTTTAATGTTTAATGTTGTTTTGATTTTGTTTACAGGCTCGGTTCTTCTTTCAGCAGCTTATATCTGGTGTCAGTTATTGTCATGCCATGGTATGTAGACAAAAGTGTTTTCTTTATGTTGATGTTTGATGATTTACTCTGGTTCTTCATGTGTTGGGGTTTGTTTTTGAAGCAAATTTGCCATCGGGACCTGAAGCTGGAGAATACATTGTTGGATGGGAGTCCTGCACCTCGCTTAAAAATTTGTGATTTTGGATACTCTAAGGTATTGTTTCTCGGAAACTGAACATCTTATTGGTTCTTTGTTGTCTCTTTGTGCTGAGTAAAACTTTGTTTTAGCTGTATATATGTAGTAATGTTTGCTTATACATTTTCTTTGACAGTCTTCTGTTCTTCATTCACAACCAAAGTCAACTGTCGGTACTCCTGCATACATCGCTCCAGAGGTTCTGCTTCGTCAGGAATATGATGGCAAGGTAAAGGCTTTTAACGACATTCTTCTGATTAATCTGTTTTTTTTTCATGGATGAATTACTTATTATATGGGGTATTTGATGCCAGATAGCAGATGTATGGTCATGCGGGGTAACCTTATATGTCATGTTGGTTGGAGCTTATCCATTTGAAGATCCAGACGAGCCAAGAGACTATCGAAAAACAATACAGAGAATCCTTAGCGTTAAATACTCTATCCCTGATGACGTACGGATCTCACCTGAATGCTGTCATCTTATTTCAAGAATCTTCGTGGCTGATCCTGCTACCGTAAGTCATTCCCTTTTCTCATTCTTTAATCCTTTACCATCCTGCAAAACGATGACAGTTTCAATGTTTGTTGTTGTAACAGAGGATCAGCATTCCGGAGATTAAAACCCATAATTGGTTCTTGAAGAATCTCCCAGCTGATCTATTGGAGGAAAGCAACACAGGAAGCCAGTTTCAAGAACCTGAACAACCTATGCAAAGCCTTGACACAATCATGCAGATCATCTCTGAAGCTACAATCCCTGCTGTTAGAAACCGTTGCCTCGACGACTTCATGACAGACAATCTTGATCTTGACGATGACATGGACTTTGATTCTGAATCTGAAATCGACATTGACAGTAGCGGAGAGATAGTCTACGCTCTGTAATGAACTTTCTTAGTATCATAAGACTTACAAGACCAGTGCCTGATCCTCTGGTTTCTATATCTGCCATTTTTGTATTGAGATCAATGTCTGTCTGTTGTTGTTTCTTTCTTGCTTACATATATGTAATGTAAAATATCATATCTATATAATACATATATAATATATGGCGGTGTTGCAAATCTTACACAGCCTCACGTACACACTACACACAAAGCAAATTGACCTTAGAATAGTTGAAGCAAGTTGAGGTTATGTTCTGTCTCCTCCTCTATGATTGTAAGATTCTTCATTTTCGATTTGAATCTTTGCCACAAGAACAAAGTACCTTCGTCGCATTTCACCTCAAGATCCTCTAGATTCCTGACTGAATCAGGTATCTCACACCGATAACAATCTCTCATCAAAATCTTCCTCAGTTTCTGCAACTTACCAATCTCTTGAGGCAATTTTTGCAATTGGAAGCATCCAGAAACATCGAGAAACTGTAAATTGTTAAGACTCTCAATCGTTTCAGGAAGCTCCAAGATACTATTGCAAGAACTCACTCTCAACATTTCAAGGTTTTTCAAGTTGCCAATAGACCCAAAGAGTCTGCATAACTTGTTACAGTTTGTGATGCTAAGCTTCTTCAGTGAAATATTTTGAGATAACCAAGGTGGTAACTCAGCAAGATTATAGCAATAATCGATTTCGATTTCCTCTAAACTCGGCAAATTATTAGAAACATCAACTTCTAAGTCGTTGTTAACCTCTACAATATGACACAACCATAAAGATAGCTTCTCAAGACTATTGAGCTGAAGTTTTGCAATGTCAAGCAAAGTTATTGAAACTTTCTCCAGTCTGATCCGTCTCAAGTTCGGTAATGAGCTGAGACACGACAAGTTGGTCAGCTTTACAGGATCAAGACCGTGATTTATGATAATAATAACCTTGAGTTTGTTCATTGTAGCAATGAAGTTTGGTAATGTATAGTTTGATGAAGAGAGATTAAGAACTAAAGCTTCAACATTGGGACNGAAGTTTGGTAATGTATAGTTTGATGAAGAGAGATTAAGAACTAAAGCTTCAACATTGGGACACTCCATTTCAACCCATCTTGATGAAAATGAATCATCTGTAGACAAAAAGAAGAAGATTAGTTACATAAAAGTTATACAGTATGGTTATGGAGTGTGAAAAACAGTGTAAATAGATAATTATATTACCAGTAGAAATAGACAAGAGTGAAGCATTAATAATAATAGGCTGTTTTGGATTTGAACACCAGTTTGGAAATTTGTTTTCTTCTATCTCGAGGATTAATAGTCTCCTATCAAAGATAGAAGACGACTCTTTTTCGCATTGATTTATAAGATATTCTCTAAGGACATTGTCTTGTTTTACCAACAACTCATTGTAAAAACCATCTTCACATTTATTTTTCCTGATGCAAATAAAAAGGATAACTGAGAAGAAGAACAACAATAAGAGATGAAAAACATATGCTATTTTCTTATATTATGGTTTATGATTAAGATTTTTAGAGTTGTTTAGCAATTGAGTTTTAGTTATTAGGATGTGGAGTTTAGTTTCTTGTTTGATGGCTCCACTTCAATGTTTATACTTTTACTATTTGTTAATTCTTAAAATAGACTATACT
>OVAP01006355.1:0-11869 GCA_900406295.1 Aurinia saxatilis
TGGCATTAACAGTTGCATTCCTCGGGTTTTCGTCAGTGCGTCCAGAAAAAGCTCCTTGAGGTCTCTTGAGTGCTTCAGCTGTTTGGGCTACCTGTGTGTCCAGTTTCTTGACATGGTTTCCCAAAGCTTCAAACTTGGTGTTCAGGTTGTTGTACATCCCATCAACCTTGGCATTCTGATTTTCAAACTTGGCATTCATCTCCACTGCATGGATCGATCGATCCATGTTCAGATCGATCGGTCCTTGCTTGTAGGTCGATCCATATGTGGCTCGTGGGTCTTGAGTGATCATGGATCGATCGATCACGTAGGGATTGATTGATCCAAGTGAGGATCGATTGATCTACGTGTGGATCGATCGATCCATGTGATTTTCCATGGATTCTTCACCTCTTTTTGTCTCACAACCCCACCTTGAAGCTCAAATCTATACTCCACGTGTTTGCTCCTGTTAAGACTCTAAAACGACACTAAAAGACTCGAAAAACAGTTGAAAACCAGGGTTAGAACGAGTTAAAAACGCAATATATCAATACCCTTCATATTTTTCTATTTTCTTACTTTCGAGCGGTTCACAGAGTTATAGTCGACGATTCCTAAATGTTTCATAGACAAGTTTTGGTTGCCTGAATCTTCGCCCACACAATTTGGCGCCGACTGTGGGGACCTCATCGACTACTCCAGACGAAGAATCGCTTTAACTCGAAGGCATGGTTCAAGCTAAGGATACATCTCAACAATCGGAACTTAACAGGTTCCTGCTGACTCCAGCAGCACGACGGCTCAATCCCGACGGATCCATCATGGACCCACCCGTCAACAATGGATACAACAACGTTCGTAATCCAGAAGATCCTCTGGAGACTCCATCGGACGGTGGGCCAGCTGTGACTACCAAAACTCTGGAGTCGACCGATCGTGATACGGTTAACACCTTGCTCACAGACTTGCTCGAGGGCTTCGCCAAGCAAGATAAGCTCAACCAGGCAATCTCTACCCGACTGGAAGAACTCGCAACACGAACCCAGCCTCGCAAGTCCATGCGAAGCCTCTTCCAACAGCCGCCTCCTGTCAATCCCAAACGCACACATGCGAACGCTATCGGGGCCCGTGAAAAAGTCATCAGTCTCGTTGACAACAACGACGGTACATTTCATACCGAACGTAACCTGACCCGCGAGCCAACTCCACCTGCTCGGTCCCATGAGTCGGAATATACCAAACAGCACAGGCAGGAACACGATCTTCAACAGTTCGCTAAGGAAGACAACACCGCAGAGTACTCCCATGACAACCAGCTCGGCATTAACATGGCCGACATCCTCCGACTCAGAGCATCCATGCGAAGAACGGAAGCCATTATCCAGGAAGTACGGACCCAGATTCACAGGGAAACTCGTCAAGCACCAGAGATCGACAGAGTGCTGGCCAAATTTCAGAAGACACCCTTCACCCCAGACATCACGCGGGCTCGGATCTCCGACCCTGGCAAGATCAGCAAGATCCCATACTACGACGGGACCACATACATGAGAGAACACCTAACGTCCTTCCGGATTGCTATGAATCGAGCAAGGTTTCCCAAGGGATACGAGGATGCCTGCTTTTTCCTTCTGTTCGTCGAGAACCTCAAGGGACCCGCACAGCATTGGTTTTCCAGACTTCCGTCCAACTTCATCAACAACTTTCACGAGCTCACAGCCGCATTCCTCAAACAATACTCGATCTTCATGGGACGAGAAACTATTGATGTTGATTTGTGGTCTATTTTGCAAGAACCCACGGAGTCTCTCCGATCCTTTTTCACAAAATTCAAGATGCTTGTCTCGCAGGTCGAACGAATGAGCGACCACGTAGCTCTACGCGCCCTCAAGAAGGGACTGTGGTACAAATCCGAATTCCGCAAGGAACTGGAAACGCACAAACCACCAACCATCCAGGACGCCCTGCATATCGCCAACAACTTCATAGTGGACGAGGAGGAGATGCATGTTCTCTGAGCAATCCATGGACCCGCACGGACCACGCGCAGCACTCAGCTACCTTCCGTGACCAGCAAAACGTGAGGAATCTGACCCTCTCGTCTAAGTACATCCATCATGAGGGACCTGGCTCCCACAACTACTTGGTCACCGAAGGAGAGACGAACACTCACGATGCTAGAAGAAGCGGTGGCAGAGGTAACAGACGTGCTCGAGGACGCTCCGAAGGTAGGCCAGGAAGTCAGTGCGGCTATGAAGAGAACGCATTCTGCAAGATCCACCAGGCAATCGACACTCGACACAAAATTGCAGGACTCTGGGTGCGCGACTAGCAGCTAAATTACTTGCAAGTGAACTCAGAAACACAGTCAGCCTCAAGGATTTCCTGCCGAAACCAGAGAATCAACCCAACAAGCAGCCTCAGGCCGGAGAGCACAAGCAAGACCGGCCAGATAGAAACGACAAGGAAGAGGGCCCACGACAAAGGATCAACCTGATCATGGGCGGCTCACAGTATTGCATGGATATTGTCTCATCCATCAAGGCGTTCTAGCGGCAGGCTGTCACGGCACTATCTAAGTCTGGTGGGCCTAACTATCCAAAGGGAATCGACCAACCTCATAATGATCCACTCGTGATCAAACTCATTGTAAACGATTTCGATATGGCTTGAGTTTTGATTGACACATGTAGCTCGGTGGACGTGATCTTCAGGGCGACCCTACGTCGCATGAGAGTCGATCCCTCCGACATCATCGTTGCTCCGACGCCACTCACAGGATTGTCCGGAGAAACTACCATGACCATCGGCACAATCAACTTAACGGTTCAGGCCATAGGAGTCACCAAGATTGTCAGGTTCTCGGTATTCGACCATCCCCCTATCTACAATGCAATCCTTGGAACTCCGTGGCTGAGGTCAGTGCGGGCCGTCCCTTCGATTTACCACCTCTGTGTAAGGTTTTCCACTCCATTCGGAGTCAAAACCTTATGAGGAAGCCAGAAGGAATCTCGCATATGCCTCCTAACCGAGCACAAACTTCGGAAACCAACACGGAGCAACGAGGATGATAAATAACATAAGAGGCCCAGAACAGACGACCAGTCTGCCTCGTCTAGCACATCCGAAGCTCCTAGCTCCGATATCCAACCTCGAACACACGCTTAGTCTCACTTAAGCAGGCAAAATTAAACTACGAGCCGACTTGATCCCCTTCCTGGGTACGTAGGCAGCTCATCTTTAAGACGAGTGCAGTTGGACCATCCTCTAAAAAAGGGGGGAGTGGGGTAGTATACTCGTATACTCCCACTTAATTTTCGTGGCTTACGAAAAATTTCATCAACACCTACCTCGAGGGCCACACCGTCGATTCAAACAGCACCGAGCCTATCTCCGATCATCGCCCAGCACCAATCTCGCGAAATGCATCAACGTTGCGACGGCATCAAGCATGTGTCCGATCTCTTTCCAAGTAACAAACTACCCCAATCACTACCAAATATGTTAAGCTGGCTAGACTTAGGACGGAACCCATATGCCTTACATTGTTTGCGTTTACATTGTAGGTCCCACACCTGGTCTACCAACGAAACATCCATGCTCTACGAAGCATGCTAACACGGTCACGTGGTTTTGGTCTCAGCATTAACTACTCCCGACAGGGAGCCTGTTGGCGTCAGGACCAACACGTGGTGATCAAGCTATATCAACGTGGGCCCATACGGGAGCTCTTAAAATGCAAACCACCATCGATGATAGCACTCCGGAGGGTTGGGATCCTTCGGAGATACGAAAAAATATACGAAAACTTCCCCATTATTGCTGGCCACAACAATGTATATACCCGGGGTCATGAACACCATCACTATGGTAAAGCGCGCGACATCTATTGTCGGAAGCGGTCCCATTATGTATAGAGTGGGGGTGTAGAAGAAATAGTTTGTCTTGAAAACCCAACAAGTAAATGATGGTCATTACATCCCATGAGCACATCCTCGATGTAGAGTCACGAGGAGGGATCTGGTTTACACTTTCTCCACAAAAAGCCTAGTGACCCACCGAAACCCAGTTATCATGGTGGTACGAAACTTCTCATGAACAAAGCTTTTGATCACTAAGGCATAGTCATGCACTCGAATTTACGGAAGAGAAATTTGTAAACTTGACCCCCATAAACCTATCAAAGTCCTAATGCCACACTCAGAAAACGACAGTGGGACCACCTATCTCATCTAATGCATCAAAGCTCAAACGAAAGCCAACAATGCCACAGAACAATACGAAATCATTCATACATAATGAAACGATCAAGTTTATACATCATGGGACCTACGGATCCCTACAATAAGTCAAGTTTGGTGGATGAAGCCATCCAAGAATTACATTTCTGAGTTATCACACAAGTCTTAAACAGGCATCTAAACGTAAAAAATCTTAATTCATAAGGAAAAAAATGGCAAGCATGATCGGGTCCCAGCGATCTAGTCATCTTCCTCCATCGCATCGGAGGCCTCGGCAACGGGAGCCTTGATCATCGAACCCTCGTACAGTCCGACTCCCGACTGGAACATGGACGACATATATCCCACGATCTCATCAATGTAGGCATCATAATCCGTCGCTCCGTCCTCGTACAACGCCTCATTTGCAACTAAGCCGGCCTCCAGCACCGCAAGATCAGGAGGATTCTCGCCCCTCAAGAGCCTGATCATCTTGAGGGAATCCTTGACCTACAACAGAGTCGGAGAAAATGGATCAGCAAATCAAACAATCCTAGCAATTATCAGTTACGTCAACCAAATCCTCCTTCAAGCGCTTGACTTTGTTCTGAGTTCACTCGAGACGACGGAAGAACTTGTCATCAATATACGCCACCATATCTCGTGTTTGACCATTTCCCACTTCATCAATCAATTTTGCATCATTCAGCTCGTAACCACAAAGGCTAAACAAACTAATGATCAATCACAAATACAGTGATCTCTTGGTGAATAGAAACACTAGATTACTGCATCGTCATGCAAAACATGGCCCTAGACTGCAATCCCGTCTCTCCGTGTCTTCGTGCACTTATATTAATTTGTTGTCTACAAACTAATTAAATCACGGCCTCAAGGGAATGTCAACACACGATCTCAATAATTTTCCTCTGTTTACCAGTGTATTAGGACATCAAGTAAACAATTTATCAACACCAAATCAAACCATAACATTTAATTCCACCTAAATATGTAAATAGGGAGATATTTGAATCATCAATAAAAATTCATCAACAACACAAATAATTCACGAATCACTCACCAACATCAAACATATAACACACAATCACCAAGACTCACCTTTTATTCTTGACTGAACTGAAAGTGAAGGTCCAAACCCTATCTTTGACAAAACTAGGTTTTTGGCCTTGGATCTGTATGGTAGGTTACGAAAATGTATTAGCTGAAACAAAAACTTGTGACTCAACTATTATAAGCTACAGATGATGGTCTCTTATTACCTTGGCCTAATTTAAAGTTTTGCCACACGAAATCACCTTCTTTCTAAACTGTCTGAAACTGAAATAGGAGATTACACCATCGTATGCTTCTCCAAACAAGAAACGGACACCATGTTTAGATTCATAGGGTAGAAAATAGTTGGGTATAAGAACTTAAGGTCATGAAACTTACTCTAGATAGCTACACACTGATTTTGGCTCGAGAGCGTTTTCGTGGCACCTAGGATTTCAAAGTGGAAAACGATTTTAGGTTAGGGTTCTTGAGCTTCTTTATATTGAAATTCTTTTAGGTTTTTTTTTCTACAAACAGAAAGAACCCTAGTTTCGATTTTATATAGAGAAGGAAGCAAGCAAGCAAGGAGCTTACTTGATGACACTAATCCATCTCCGTAAGACGCAACTGTTATGGGATGGTTCAGCTGCTTCCCACGAAATATCTTCAATATTTCCCTCTGGGAAAGGTTATCAGGATAATCAGAAAAGGAGAAAAAACCCGAGCCCCCGGATCCCGAGTAGCTGGATCCCGAGCAGCTTAATCCCGAGCAGCTGAAAAACGTCGAGCTACCAGAAATCTTTATATTCTTGCAAAAATACCAATACTGAAAATCACCATGCCACCTCGTGCTTTCAAACCATTGAGCTTGACCATTTACTCCCGCGGTAAGGTTTGGATCGATAATTCCTTACAACCGGTTTAGTCTCTCTCTAGGGTTGTTACAGTCACCCTCTTCTTCATAGCTTCAACAGGATCTTCCGAACAAGGAGGAGAATCGTAACCAGGCAAACAGAAACAGACCCGCACAACTCTATCCAGAGAAAAGGTCTCTTCCCAGTTGCTGGAACGCTCCCAAAACTTGTCGAGCAACTCGCAGTAGTACTCGTCTCGCCTCACCAACGGATAGACCACTGCACACGAACAATCAAAGGTCAGCAAACATACAAGCAATATATGATTGATCTATGCTACCATGTGTATACGAAACATGCAAGGAAACATGCGGTCCGCCATTGATATCTCATTCGATAAAGGCTTTTCCCTCAACGGAGTGATGATCAGCCTTAACGTAAAAAATCGATCCTCCCAATGATGGACCTTCCCCGGAAGACTGGAGACAATGCTCTTGTATCTCTTTCCAGAGAGAGAGTACTAGAGACTTCCACTAAGACCATGAACGACCAGTGCATCCGACAAGAAATCAACTCTGATCTCAACTCCACACTCGATGCTTCGAATCAAGATACCAACCAGATGTCGAATTCCGTTCGGAGAAAGTTGGGAGATGCACAGCCCGTATCGCGCAAGGAACTTGGCAGAGACCTCAGGAAGCGGCAACCAAAGCAAACTCTCGTAGAAGAAACTTTCGTATAAACTAAAGTATCCTCGAGGGACCCTCTCGACACGATCTTCGGAGCCAGGTATGATGATCTCAACATCATAGGGTATATGAAACACCCTCCGAAGCTTATCGATCGTATACTTGTCCGATGTCGTCAATCCCGGCGGATCCGGTTTAACCCTCGTCGTCATCTTCCGTTTGACCTTGTTGTTCGAAGCGGCATGCTCATCTGCGATCATACGATCAACTATATCCCTCTTGGCACAAAAGATCTCGAACTCTATCATCTCGGCCTTGACATCTATAAGAGTCTCGTCTTGACCTGCGGCAAGCAACCCTTCAGAAAAATCGCCACAGTTGTATGAGTCCAGCCTCTCCGATTTGATCTCCGAAAATCCTCCGAAGACAAACGATCTACTCGTGACTTCCAATCCATTTCCGTTGCCCGTGCGTCCCACCTTCGAGCCCTGGCCCACGAGTCCAGACTTCGCATCATGGCCCGCGGCATAAGACCCTTCGTCGTGGCCCGCACGACCTACATTCTCTCCATGGGTCGCAAGCCTCACCGCCGCATCATGGCATGTAGTCCTCGACACCTCAGCATGGCCCGCGGTCTATGCATCCAAGGCCGACTTGTACTAAAGCCAACGCGAACGTTCGTCCAGAAACTACAGCCACATATCACCTCTGAAGTCACCATGGCCCACATCCGAGCATGAGCCAGGGTCTGATCCTTCCGATCGGTGTCTACGCCTGTTCTTCTCGAACATGGCCCACGCTTTCTTCGACATATGTTCCTTAAACTGAAGGCTACCATGACAGTCCAAGAAGACATGATCATCGGACACGCATCAATCTTCAAACTTCAACTCGAACTCTCCATCGTTAACCAAGCAATGAAGAGTTGGGGGTCTAACTGTGGGGATCGGATTCCACCCCCGAAGATTGATAGCGTAAAACAGTCAACGACTATGACTCACTACTCGGACATCCGTTCTAATCATCAAGCATCTTAACGCTCAATGGGCTATCTTTGAACATCAATCGTTACGCAATGTGTATCCATCAACTTAGACGTTCAAGTTACGACCATCATGGATCTCGGAACACGATCTAAGTACAAATCACTCGTAATGGCAAAGCGGGGCCCGTGAGCTACAAAGCGTAACTCGCGGACCACATTATTGGACTTGGCCAGTGAGCTTCATCTTCATGTATGACTCGCGGACCACAGTTCATCCTTTATCCCGCGGTTCAAGTTTTGCCACTTGTCCGCGGACCGACCTCCTCCGATGAACCATCTAGCTCTTTCTGACTACCTTCGTATACGTAGGTCCCGACCACAACCTTGATAAATATCTTGATAGCCAAGTCCAACATTGGTCCCTACGAACCATCAACGATCAATCGGACACGACATGGCCCACACACGAAAGCATCGATCAGTCTACGACAAGCAGGAGCCGAGCATCACGATCAAAAAGGTCGCGAGCCACGACCGCCGAGTTTGGCTCGTGGGCCACCTCCTGTTGTGGCTCGCGGGCCACTGAGCTTGGTGTGTCTCGGGGGCCACAGGTCTCTCATTTGGTTCACGGGCCACGACCTGTCCGATCCTTCCGAGGACCCTTCCGATTCATCGACGGTCCTTCCGACTCGCCTAGACGTTCGTCGATGATCATTCCGATCATGTTCCGGAGAAGAAACCTCTTGGTACGACTCGCGGGCCACGTGGTCTTCTTGTGGCTCATGAGCCACAAGAGAAAAATAAGCTTGCGGGCCACGAAATTTCTCCTTTGTTCGCGGGCCACGACTTGTCCGATCCTTTCGAAGATCCTTCCGATTCATCGACGATTCTTCCGACTCACCTAGACGTTCGTCGATGATCCTTCCGATCATATTCTAGGGACAAAACCTATTGGTATGACCCATGAACCAAGCCTCCGAGGGACCTCGCGGGCCACGACGAGACCAAGGCTCGCGGGCCACGACGAGACCAAGGCTTGCGGGACACGACGAGCAAGGAGCTCGTGGGCCAGGCGAGGTGCTTTGTAGCTCGCGGGCCACGTGAGTGCCTTGTGGTTCGCGGGCCACGAGTGTCTCTCCGTGTCCACGGGCTACGTTCCTTCTGATCCTTCCAATGTGTCCCGCGATCCTTTTGATGATCGTCCGATATGTCCCAACTCGTGGACCACAACTCGGTACGTAGGTCGTGAGCTACATCGTAACATAGCTCGCGAGCCACGATTCGCTTAGCATCCGCGGGCCACAACTCCTTCGACAACATACCTCAACACGTGTCGCAGACAAGTAACCATGCACGGCCCACGGAATTGTTTCCATACGAACTTTGCGACTCAAGTCATCCCGTGGGTCCCGATTGATCAACGTTTACGACCATCGACAATCGGAAGACTTACGAAGAACATTTCATATCCGTGATCACACTCTTTTTCCCTCGGTAAGGTCTTTTCCCAAGTGGTTTTCCTTACCAAGGTTTTTAACGAGGTGGTCATCAGAACATATACGACTCACGAGATTATTGGACAATCTCGTGGGCCCAGAAACACTTCTAGCTAGCCAAACAGTCCAGTCCTGTACCGTGGGCCTGTTTCCGTCTTTCATCAAGAATATAACCCTAGGAAGTGATCTGAGCGCCGTCAAGCAAGAAGGTTCGAGAACGAGTATATTCAGCACATATCGGAGAAAAAGAAGTATATCGGAGGAAAAGGAAAGACGGCCCATAAGGAGTTTGGTCCCAAGACGGTTTAGCTAGCAGTATATATAGGATTTAAGATCGTAGGTCGTAGATCATTCTTTCATATCTCGAAATCTCAGAGCAGCTTGTAGTCTTTGAGAGTTCTATCAATAAAACGACCTCACATCCTTTATCTTTTTCCATTGCTTTCTGTTTTCTTACTTTCGAGCGGTTCACGGAGTTATAGTCGACAATCGCTAAATGTTTCGTAGACAAGTTTTGGTTGTGTGAATTTTCGCCCACACATATAGCGTAAGTCATGCTATTTGAATTAAAAGTCAGCGTTTATAGAAAAAAAAAACAGATACTTTTCAAACAATTAACCACCTGCAATGCCGCGATGCTGAGAGGAGTTGTTCCTCATTTCAAGCATTTTATCATCTACAGTAAAAGTAATTCCCCCTATTGTGAAGTTTGCATGTCTGTCATACTGATACCTTGCTACTCTCTTTGCCCCGGTGGTGACAAATAAGGTCAGATCCGGATATCGTCGGAGCAGAGTCATGAATGTTGTTGTTTTTGCGTCGGTTCGAACATCAACAGGTAGTGTAGTTCGACGATTGACTAGAGGTTGCCACTCCGGAGACTGATAGGTTAGCACCTCGGGAACGTCGGAGGTCAAACGGTATCTTGCCCTCACCATGTACATAAGCCCAAAGAAATTGCTCTCGTCATCCATTAAGATCCCGAACTCATGATCCGCCATGTCTCTTTCGAAATCCCAAGTTCCAGTGTCTGTGTGAATCCATCGGCCGAGGTTAACTCGTATAACCCGCAACATCTGAAAGAGAAAAGAGAAAGTTAGATCTCATTGTATTAAGAGAACCGCGACAAAAATCTGTAAACGGGGACGAATATATATACACTACAAGAAAACACCCCATTTGCTATGGCCAGATTCGTAGCAAACGGGGGTTTGCAAGGGATTTGTTACGAAATCCAATTCGTCGCATCTAGCTCGTCGCAAAGGGTTAATTGTCGCAAATCGTCTCAACTTTTGCGAGGAAATGGAACTCCTCGCCAAATACCTCGCTAAAAATTTGCGAGGAATTTGCGAGGACACGACACAGTCGTCGCAAAATCGTAGCAAAATTTGTTACGAAATTGCTACGGAATACTTGCTACGAAATTGCTACGGGATACTTGCTACGAATTCACTATGAATTATTTGCTATGAATTTGCTACGATAAGTTGCTATGGATTTGCTACAAATTATTTGCTACAAATTTTCTATGGAGTATTTGCTAGGAATTTGCTACGAATTGAGGATTTTCAAAAAAAAAAAATTATTTAAATTTTGTTATTTAAATTTTGATATAATTTTATGTAAATAATTAAACTATAATATTTAAATTTAAAAATAATTCAGAAAACATTAATAAAATTAAACAGAAAGGTTTTAAATTCAAAAAATGAAAAAACTACATTTTAAGATCATCATTAATAAAATTTATAAAAAGGTTTTAAAGAGAAAAAAACGAAAAAAAAAAACATAAGTGTAATAAATTAAATATTATACTAAGTTCCGTAATCATAAGATGGCGGTTTGTAAATGATTTCGAACTAAGATCTAAGCTTAAACCATCTAAAACAATAATTTAATTTGTAAATATTAAAACTTACAATTTTTTGAGGATTTTCATATGGGGGGAATGAGAAACTTTTGTGAGTGAGTTTGTGAGATGATGAGTGAATGAGAAATAAGGAGACTGATTTGTGTATATATAGGGTTAAAAGTAGTAGCAAATTCGTAGCAAATCCGTCGCAAAATTTCCACACATTTGTATTTTCCGCTCAAATTTGCTACGTATTTGGGACGATTCGTCGCAAATCCATAGCAAAACTGATCCTCAATAAATATTTGCCGGTTGAAATTTTTAAAAAAATTGAGGTTAAATTTTTTGAATTTTCGGTGAAAATTTAAAAGTTGCGACGAAGTTGNAAAAAAATTGAGGTTAAATTTTTTGAATTTTCGGTGAAAATTTAAAAGTTGCGACGAAGTTGCGACGAGAAGTCGCAAATTTTAAAAATATAATTTTCACTTTTTATAATATTTAAATAAATAAATCAAAACATAATTTTCATTAAAAAAAAATCAGAATTTTGAGAAATTTGCTATAAGGTTGCTACGAATCGTCGCAAATTCGTAGCAAATTTCCTAAAAATTGCGACGATTAGTAGTTAAGTAGTAGAAAATTTTATCAAATGAGGTTTAGGGGTTAAGGATGGATTATGGTTTATAAATGGTAATCAATATTTCCATTCATGAAGGCAAATAATCAATCTCAAAGAAC
>OVAP01006356.1:0-10733 GCA_900406295.1 Aurinia saxatilis
GACAAAGACTCCAAATCTGTATCACCCGCAAGGAGAAAGCTTTAAAACTTGAATCTTTGCATCTCAGAGTTACTGAACCCTCTGTCTAGAAGACCCTTACATTTTGGGTAAAGATTTATACTCACAAGAAGAAAGAATCAAGCGAAAGATGGTAAAGGACTTTAGAGCCATAATAAGACTTTTCTAGTATCTATTGAAAAGTCTATTAAGAGTAGAAGGTGAGAGGACTTAAATCGCCTTTCTTAAAATTCCGGAATACAAGATTCAATCTTTCCGGACTGGAATAAAGAACAGAAGGCGAAATATAACAAAATCCGAACTAATCGGGAGCCAAAATCGAACTAAGTCGGACCTTAAACCGATTAAACAGGGCAAAATAAAGACAAAAGAGAAAACTAGAACTATTTACATGCACGATGCCGGCGAGGCCGGACGCCGGCAACAAAAGCAGATCTGAAGTGGTGGTTTTACAAGCTAGATAGAAGGGAGAGTTTTTAGAGAAAGAGAAAAAGATACTCTTTTTTTAAAACCACTTGATCACCTAAATATCCATAGTTTTTATTAGTGACGATGAATTATCCGTTATTAATCTTTTGCTAATTTCCTTGGACTTTTTCCGTTAACGCGGAAAGTTTGTTTCAAAAATCCAATAAATGAACGACACGTGTATAAACACATCTGGTTTAGTCCTGGATTTGAGCGTGTGATATTTTATGTCTACGCGACCGCCTCTAAATAAAGTCAGCGTATGCCAGCTGGATTCCTCGACCACCGACTTAACTCGTTTTAAATCTCAACCGTTGCTATTTACAAGTTGATCAGATCTTGACCGTCAATTTTCTATGCCTCCTCTATAAATACCAAATCTTTGTGGTTCTCTCCAAACAATCCCTCGGTGGAGATTCAAGAGCGATAAGGAATCGGAGAAATTGCTCTGCACCGATCATCGTTCCCAATCTCCTTCTCCGTTTCCTTTTTTTTTTTTTTTTTTTTTCNTTTGTCAATTAGGGTTTCGATTTCGAAATCGTATCGATCGTCTTATGTTATTATGTGAATTACCGATGTAGGAGTCTGGAGTTTGGAATTTCTTCGAGCAGCGATCGATTGTTATCTCTCGTTATCAGGGGTTTTGATCTTTCTGTGTTTCCGATCATATATTATATGACGATTTCGGCTTTTCTCGATAACGAGAGTAAATTTCTGTTTTCGTCTGGATCCTGCAGCTTCAGATATTTGATTCGGATGTATAGATCAAAGAGCATAAGGAGTCGAAGACGTTGTTTGTGAACCGATCATCGTTATATCTGAACTTTCTTCATCCATCGTTTAATGAATTAATAATATTCTAGGGTTTGGTTGCTAAACTGCATCGGTGATACACGTTTATGCAGGAGAATAGGAGATTAAGGTTGCAGGTTTCTGATTGTCCTTCGAGCGTGTAGTCTTCGGTTTTCAGGGGTTTTCTTTTCCTTTTCTCTTATTCATCTGATGCTTGATGTTGAAGATTCTCGGTTACGATCGTAATTTCAATCTTGTGTAGAAATTGTGGGGGAGGAGGAGGGAGTTGCTATTGGGTTGAAGAAAGTTGATTTTGGCCATCGTTTCTGGTTCTAAGGGTTACTTTCTCTACAGTTTGATTCCTGATTGCATTGGTTACGTTATCTACCTATTGAAATAAATTCTTACGCCACATACAGGGATTTAAAAGTTGCTTGGATTGCTAGGTTTGGTCAACTTTTTATGCCTAATGACTATTAAGATTTATGAACAGTGTAGATTATACTAGATGATAATCCTCATTCTGTTCAACCAGATATGATTTTTCCTTGTGTTTCAGTCTTCCTTCATCAATCTCTACGCTTGGTTCCTTGAACACATTCAGATCAAGAAGATCATAAATTCCTGTTCCCTTTCAACAACTTTTGTCTCTAAATTCTTCAATTTGCTATCTACCTTCCCCTTGCTATTCATTATGTGTTGTTGTTTGTCCAACAGATTTTTTGTCCTACGATACTTCTTCATGTCCATGCCTTAGAGGAGAACAAACTGGTAGGGTAATACTCTATGAGAATGTTTGCTTTTCCACTATCTTGTTACCTCGCTTATCTTCTCTGTTTTTTTTTTTTTTTAATTATGGGTTTTGTGTTTAGATTAGATTAGATATGGTCATGTGTCTACAAATCTCTCGGTGATTCAGGATCATAAGGAATCGAAGAGCTTGCTTTCTGCCAATCATCGTTCCCAAATCTCTTTTACTGTTCTTTTGACTATTAAGGGTTTAACTTTACCAATCATCTTATGTCATGATATGTGAAGTACAGCAGGCGTCTGAAGTTTTGAATTTCCTTTAGAGCTCAATCTCATCACACGGAATCAGGGGTTTTTAGTCTTTTTGTATTTTCTTGTTGATTGATTTCGGCTTTTCTGATGATAGTCTACTTCGTCTGGATCCTGCAGCTTCAGAATTTGATATCTGCTTTCCTTCTGAAGAGCATGCCAGAGAAGTTGTTTGTGACCTGATCTTCGTTCCAACTTACTTTTCGTCTATTGTTTCATGAATTACTTAATATACGAGGGTTTGGCTTCTAAACTGCATTGGTGGTATTCGTGTATGCAGGAGTATAGGAGATTAAAGTTGTAGGATTTCGATTGTCAGCTTTGAGCAAATAGTCTTCGGTTTTCAGGGGTTTTCTTTTCCTTTTCTTATTCCTGTTGACACTAAATGTTGGGGAATCCCAGTTACGAGCCTAATTTCAATCTTGTGTAGAAATTGTGGGGAGGAAAGGAGGGTTTTGCTATTCGGTTGGAGAAATTTGATTTTGGCCGAGCCTCCTTTCTGGTTTTAAGGGTTACTTCTTCTGTACAGTTTGGTTCCTGGTTGCATTGGTTACTTTATCTACTTAATTGTAATCACTTCTTATGCCGATACAGGGGATTTAAAGTCTTGGATTCCCACTTTGTTGATCTGAGCGATGGCCAACAAGTTACCTCTTCGGTTTGGTCAATTTGTTGATGTCTAAACACCAAGATTCATTAACGTTTACGTGGAGTACTAGATTAGAACCAAATATGTTTCAAATTTCACGTGGTTCCTTTGAATATATGAAAGAAGATAATGTATTCCTTTACCCTTTGAATATGGATATGTCTATTGAGGTAGCTTTTGTCTCTAGTGTTTTAAACTATGTCCCTTGCCATTTATGTTCTACAGAATTTTGCATCTGAACGATACTAATTCATGTCCTCACTTTGGAGAACAAGTTGGTCGTGTAATTCTATGAGAATGTTTGCTTTTCTACTCTATCTTGTCATCTCGCACTTATATTGACTTTTCTGGTTTTGTTTTTACTGTTGGGTTTTGTGTTTCCAGATTGGGTTCTGCTATGTTATTATTCTGAGACTTCCCAGATGTAGATGGCTTTTGGGTTTGCTAGTTTAGGTCAAGAGATTTAAATAATTTTGTGTTCTTCACCAGGTACCTCAGCGAATCTTTTCCAGTGACCCGTTGGCCATTCTCTTTCTCTATCTCTCCTTGTTTCTTATTTTACTCTGCTATTTTCTCGGTTTTATCGTCTTGTTTTCGGTTTTGGTGCTCTACTGAATCTTGACAATTTTTGTTGCTAACTCAGGCAGGAGATTGTGTTCTCCACTGGTTGCCTCGACTACTCCTGTGAATTATCGGTTTTCCACTCTCTCCATCTTTGTTTCTGATTTTACTAGGTTACTTCCTTCTCTGTTTTATGTTGTTGAGTTTTTGGCGCTTCAGTGAATGCCTGATTATTTTTCATTGATAAGTCAGGTCAGGATAAGCTTTGGGCTCTTCACTGTTTGTCTCGCAGAATCTTTTCTGGTGATTGGTTTCTCATTCTCTTTCTGTTTTTTTTAATCAGTTTTCTTTCTCTGGTTTATGTTTTTGGGTCTTCATTGTGTTGATTATTTTCGTTGCTAAATTAGGTCAAGAGATATTTGCCTCTACGAACCTTTTTAAATGATTGGTTTCCTAGTCTCTCTTTCCGTATTTTTGATTTTACTAGGCTGCTTCTTTCTCCGGAGTATGTTTTTGGTGTTTCACTGAATGTTGGTTATTTTTTGTTGCCAAGTCAGGTCAAGAGATATAAGCGCTGTGTTCGGTTCTGCTGATTTGTGTTTTTGGGGCTTGATTTATGTTTTTGGGGCTTCATTGAATGTTTAATTATTTATGTTGGTAAATCAGGTTTGAGATATATTTGCCTCAACTAATCTTCTTCTCAAATTATTGGTTTCCTATATATAATGTCATTCCTTCTTTATGATTTTACTAGGCTGCTTCTTTCTGTAGTTTATATTTTTGCGCTTCACTGAACGTTGGTTATTTCCGCTGCTAAGTCAAAAGGATATATGCTTTGGTTCTTCACTGGTTACCTCAACGAATCTCTTCATATGATCGGTTTTTTCATCCTATCTTTCCGCTTTTTTTGTTCCTTTGGCTTATGGTATACACTGAATGTTGAAAATTTTCTGCTGGTACGTCAGGTCAAGAAATGGAGGCGCTGTGTTCTTCGTTGGTTGCCCCAGTAAATTTTTTCCAACGATCTATTTCCTATTCTCCTTTTCCTTATTTATTTATGATCTTTCTTTTCTCTGTGTTATATGCTATTGATTTTGTTTTTGGGCTTCGCTGAATGTTGAGGCAGTTTAGGAGATAATAGTAAGCTTTGCGATCTTCATTGGTTAACCCAGCGAATCTTTTCAAATGGTGGGTTGCACGTTCTCTCTGTTTGTGTGGTTAATATTTTTTTGGCGCTTAATTCTCTGATCCGTAACTTTCGAGTATCCAAGGTATATTTTTGAGTTTTCCTTGTTTTTCAGTAAGACGAGGTGATTCTAATCTTTTGAATATTTTTCCTTTTATAGCTGACAAGTTGTTCAGGAAAGTATTCTTGGTTTTTCAGATTCTACCACCAACTTCTGAGGAGACCAAACTTCTGTTAAATTAGATTACACATCATCATAAGAAATCGAAGAACTTGCTTTCTGCCAATCATTGTTCGCAGATCTCTTTCACTGTTCTTTTGAGTCAATTGTTTTTAGCGTTTGGTTTCATAATTACCGATCATCTCATGTTATGGTGATCATTGTTCGCAAATCTCTTTCACTGTTCTTCTGAGTCAATTTTAAGGGTTTAACTTTACCAATCATCTCATGTCATGATATGTGAATTACAAATGCAGGTGTCTGAAGTTTTGAATTTCCTTTAGAGCTCAATCTCATCACACAGAATCAGGGGTTTTTGGTCTTTTTGTGTTTTCTTGTTGCCTCTGATTTCGGCTTTTCTGATGAGAGTAATTCTCTACTTCGTCTGGATCCTGCAGCTTCAGAATTTGATATCTGCTTTCCTTCTGAAGAGCATGCCAGAGAAGTTGTTTGAAATCGTTCCAACTTACTTTTCGTCTATTGTTTCATGAATTACTTAATATACGAGGGTTTAGCTTCTAAACTGCATTGGTGGTATTCGTGTATGCTATTCGGTTGGAGAAACTTGATTTTGGCCGAACCCTTATTGTGTTCATCCCGATATGATTTCCCTTGTATTTTGTTGCGTGTTTCAGGTTCCCTTCGTCAAATGAATCATAAAGATGTCTAGTGAAGCAATTTTTCTCTCTAAACTCTATCTACCTTTCCCTTGCCGTTCATGTGCATTGTCGTTTGCCCAACAGATCTTCTGTCTAACTATACTTCTTCATCTCCTCTCCTCTAACCATTTTCAACGAACGGTGTCCTAGTATCTCTTTCCGTATTTATGAATTTATGATTTTACTTGGGTATGTTTTTGGCGCTTCACTGAATGTTGGTTATTTTTTGTTGCTAAGTCAGATCAAGAGATATAAACCCTGTCCTTAAACGAATCTTTTCAGATGATTGGTTTTCTTGTTTTCTTTTCTTTTTCAGTTAATTTTACAAGACTAGTTCTTTCTTTAGTTTATGTTTGGGGCTTCATTGAATGTTTAATTATTTTCATTGCTAAATCAGGTTCAAGAGAGATTGGCAACGAATCTTCTAATGATCGGTTTACTGTTATACCTTTCCTTATTTATGATTTTACTAGGCTGCTTCTTTCTCTGGTTTATGTTTTTGGCACTTCTCTGAAAGTTTGTTATTTTCGCTGCTAAGTCAGGTCAAAGGATGTATGCTTTTGTGTTCTTCACTGGTCACCTCAATGAATCTTTTCAGATGATTGGTTTTTTCATCCTGTCTTTCCGCTTCTTTTTCCTTTGGCTTATAAGGCTACTTCTCTCTGGTTTATGTTTTCTGAGCCTTGAATGTTGAAAATTTTTGTTGGTACGTCAGGTCAGGAGATGGAAGCTCATCATCTCATGTCATGATATGTGAATTACAATGCAGGACTTTTGAATTTCCTTGAGAGCTCAATCCATCACACAGTATCAGGGGGTTTAGTCTTTTTTGTGTTATCTTGATGCCTATTTGAGTTGCTTTCGCGTTTCTGATTACGAGAGTAATTTTCTGTTTTGTCTGGATCCTGCAGCTTCAGAATGTGATATTGGCTTCCCTTCTGAAGAGCATAAGCATGTCAAAGAAGTTGTTGACCTGATCATCGTTCCAACTCAATTTCTTCATCTATTGTTTCATGAACTACTAATATACGAGGATTTAGGTACTAAACTGCATATATGCTATCCGTATATGCAGGAGACTGAAGTTTTGAGTTTCTTATTGTCTGCTTCGAGCGAATTGGTGTCAATTTCAGGGAGTCTTTTTTTCGTTTTCTCTTTTTCCTGTGATACTTGATGTTGGGGATTCCCGATTACGAGCTTAGTTTCAATCTTGTGTAGAAATTGTGGGGTGGAGGGTTGAAGAAAATATGATTCTGGCCGATCATCGTTTCTTGTTTCAAGGGTCAATTCTTCTCTACAGTTTGATTCCTGATTGCATTGGTTACATTATCTACTTAATGAAATTACGTCTTATCCTGATACAAGGGATTAAAACTTTTGGATTTCCTAATTTGTTGATTCGAGCATGTCTTACCTGTTCTCTTTCTTTTTCAGATTTCCTTCATTTATCTCTCTTGGTTCCTTGAACACATTGAAATGAAAGCAGATCGTAAATTCTTTTTCCCTTTCGATATGGATTTCTGTTGAAGCAGTTTTTTGTCTCTAATTTCTTCAGCTTTGCTATCTACCGTCAACAACATGTATTTTGTATCTGAATGATTTTTTGTGCCGTGGAGGAGAGAAAGCTGACCCTGTAAGCCTATGAGAATGTTCGCTTTTATACCTTGTCTTGTTTCCTTGTTGCTTCTATTATTTTCATTTGTTTCTTTTTTGATGTTCATTTTTGTGTTTTCCAGAATAAAGTTTTGTTATGTTCCTGTTTTCAGACTTTTCAAATCTGCAAGGCTTTGGAGGGATTTAAACTATTTTCAGGTTTCTTGGGTTACCATTCTCTCTCTCCTTGTTTCTTATTTTACTAGAGTTTTCTCGGTTTTTATGCTGTTTGTTCTGGTTTTGGTACTCTGCTGAGTGTGGATAATTTTTGTTGCAGTGTCAGGCAAGATATATAAGCTTTGTGCTCTTCACTGGTTGCCCCAACAATTCCGTTCAAATTATCAGTTTCCAGTTCTCTGTTTCCTTGTCTCTGATTTTGGTAGGCTCTACTTCCTTCCCTGTTTTATATTGATGGTTTATTTTCGGCTCCTCACTGAATGTTGATTATGTTCGTTGCTGAGGCAGGTCAAGATAAGCTTTGTGTTCTCAACTGGTTGCCTCAACGAATCTTTTCAGATGATTGGTTTTTCGTTCTTTCTTTTCTTTTAAAAAGTTTTTGTTTGACATCTCTGGTTCATGTTTTTGGCGCTTCACTGAATGTTGATTATTTTCATTGCTGAGTCAGGTCAACAGATAAATATAAGCTTTGTGTTTTTCACAGATTGCCCAACGAGTCTTTCCAGTTATTGGTTTCCCATTCTCTGTTTCCTTTCTTTTCTACGATTTTATAATGCTACTTTTTTCTCTGGTTTGTGTTTTTGGCACTTCACTGAAGGTTGATTATTTCGTTGCTGAGTCAGGTCAAGAGATTCTCCACTCATTTCCTTGACAATTCTTCTTTTCGACAGACCGGTCTATCCTCTCTTTTCTTATCTATCTTTTCTTATTTATGATGTTACTAGGCTACTTCTTTCTCGGTTTTATGCTGTTGGTTTTTATTCCCTGTCTGCATTTTTGACAAGCTGCATCTATAGTCTTCGGTGGCTGATGAAAGGAGAGCGTTGTGAATTGTGGTCCGCGAAATGGTGCTCCATATTCTAGGTGTTATTTCTGCAATTAAATGGTACTTGCCCTCTCTGAATATATTAGGTGCATTTCCCATCAATCCTTGTTTGTGGTATCTTCTTGTTTGTCTGTAGATTTCAGGCGAAGTAATTTGAATCTGTGGAAGGCTTACAATGAAAAGCAGAGTAACATTAATGGAGCTTGTACATTTCGGGCTATTGTAAGGTGCCCAAGCTCTTCTGGGTGAGTGATCTTAGAGTTGTTACTAAAGGTGGAAAACATACCAGTTTGTTTGATGTTTGATCACTATCTTGTATGGTAACTCTCCTCGGGAATTCCAGAGTTATGTGACATTATCTGTGTTTTGTTGGTTGCTGCGCGTAATAATATGGCAAAGATCTTCATGTGTGATGAAGAGGTTTGTTGCTGAAATTTCTCAGATACTCATCAAGGATTAAGGAGGTGCGAGGCTTGAACCTGAAAAAGTGATCAGATATGGTTTTTGGCTGACAATTCTTCTGTTATAGCTGGTTCAATAAGAACCACTTTAGTTTTTGATATCAGCTTAGTGGTATTATACCTATTTCAGTTTTGGTGGAATAGAGGCGTTTATACCTTATCTGCATGTTTGGCCAGTTGTTTGTTCTTAGTCTTTGGTGACTCATGGATGATGGACCTCGTTTGGTATTTTCTTTTTTGTGTGTAGATCTCAGTCGAATCTTTTGTAGTGAAAGGAGCATATAGATGTTTGGCCGTAGTAAGCTCCTCCTAGCTCTTTTGAGTGCATGTTCTCTGGGTGGGTACTAAAGAATCACAAAGTACCGGCTTGTTTGATCATCATCTTCGTATTTTAATTCTAATACTGAAGGATACAGAGTAAGATTGAATGTATTTCAGGCGTTGGTTCTCATGCAAAAACACACAGTCTGAAGAAGATCAGAGATATGTTATGTTTGCAGTTGTATCGGTCAGTTTGCAGTTCTATCATGTATTTTCAAGTTGTTGCATGAAGACGTCTCCGCGGGCGTATCAAAGGCCCGGGCTTAGGCCACCACCGTAATCCGCGTCGGTCCACGCCCCGAATCGATCGGCGGTTTCTAGTTTCATGAGTTACTTTCTTCTTTGCTTTCATTAGCATCATTGTCGTTTTTCTAGGGATCTGCATCAGCATCAGCATCAGCATCAAGAAACCAAATATGGCGTTGGTTAGGAACTGGTGTGATCTTCGTCATGCATTATCTTCACTGACCGTCGGTATTGCCTAAGATTTCATCTTGTAAGAAAGTTACTGTAGAAGTTGTATTGCGAAATATTTTGGATTTGATCTATAAGCCTGGCTTAGTCGTAGTAGATATGACAGAAATCCGTTTGTCTTATCCTTTCTAATTTGGAAGAGATTAGGCACAGTAATATATACTAATATATGTTAGTTAATTAAGTAAAAGTTTTAATGCTGCGTGGTCTCCATTTGGTCTCTCACACAGAGGACACCCAGCCTTGTGTTTACGTGGTGTTTTTCTATGTGGTGTTCAGGTTCAGTCCCCAAACACTCATTTTTTACAATTTGGTCTTTTTCTGTTTACGCGGAAAGTTTGTCTTTAATCGAATAGGACACGTGGATATGGTTATCGAGCGTGTGATATTTTATGTAACCGACCTAGAGATTTTAAATCATGACCGTTGATATTTACAAATTGATCAGATCTTGACCGTCAATTCTCCATGTCCCCTATATAAATTCCAGATTTTGGCGATGCTCTCTACCCAATCTCTCGGTGGAGATTCAAGAGCGATAAGGAATCGAAGAAATTGCTCTGCACCGATCATCGTTCCCAATCTCTATTTCCGTTTCTTTTTTCTTGTCAATTAGGGTTTCGATTTCTAAATCGTATCTATCGTCTTATGTTATTATGTGGATTACCGATGTAGGAGTCTGGGAGTTTCGAATTTCTTCGAGCGCCGATCGATCTTATCAGGGGTTTTGATTTTAGGTGTTTCCGATCATATATAATATGACTTGATTTCGGATTTTCTCGATCACGAGAGTAATTTTCTGTTTCGGCTGGATCCTGCAGCTTCAGATATTTGATTCGGATGTATGGATCAAAGCACAAGGAGTCGAAGACGTCGTTTGTGAAAAACCGATCATCATTACAACTCACTTTCTTCGTCTATCGATTAATGAATTAGTGATATTCTAGGGTTTGGTTGCTAAACTGCATCGGTGATAGTAATACTCGTGTATGCAGGAGAATAGGAGATTGAGGTTTTGGGTAGCTGATTGTCAGCTTCAAGCGTGTAGTCTTCGGTTTTCATCAGGGGTTTTCTTTTCCTTTCCTCTTATTTCCTGTGATGCTTGATGTTGAAGATTCCCAATTACGAGCGTTATTTCAATCTTGTGTAGAAATTTTGGGGAGGAAGGAGGGCTTAGCTATTCGGTTGAAGAAATTTGATTTTGGCCAT
>OVAP01006357.1:0-11869 GCA_900406295.1 Aurinia saxatilis
CATTTTATATCTTCTTCTTTTTAATATCAACAACATTTGATATGCATTAAACTAGGTTGATAGAATATTTTAACGTTGAAGGTTGTAATATTCATTGTGTGTGGATTAATTGAAGATTCCAATATTGTTGGGTTTATGATATGTCTAAAAAGAAACATTCTTTTCCTTTTCTTTTTGTTATCAATAATATATTTTAGATGGTTTGAACGTGGGCGTGATACAGATTTTTTAAGCCTACCAACTTTATCTATTAGTGGATATTATCCACTTTGGATTTAGGTAGAGTAAAGTCTATACGGTTTTTTATTGGATTCGTTCCCAAAAAATTTTATACTAATTTCCGGTGTGAAACTTAGATTGATATTCCAACAAAAATATTCACTTTCAAGAACATATGTATGCCGACTACACATATTATATTAAATTCCATAGGTCGTGTATTTTTTATCATAGCTTTTCTTTACAAATTGAGGAAGCATGTATATCATAATCCCAACTAGATTTGGAAAAGAAAATTCAAAATTTTCTAGTCTTCTCTGACTTCCGTCTTAGTACGTTTATATGAGAATGGTTAAACTCTTTAATAGATTTGCGTTCAATATATATCAATAAGTAATAACTATATCATAGTTGTTGTTTTTTCAAGTACAAATTGAGGAAGTATATGAACGATTTGAACTAAAAAATAATCATTTCTACACTTTTGAATATTCTTTCAACTTGTAATATTTTACTAGTGTGATGTTGTAAATATTTTGGACCGTTATATTCAGCTTATATTATTTTTCCTGTAAGCATGTGTTAGACTGTTAGTGATAATTCACATTTTAACACGGATTAGTCTTGTCTTAACGTACGAAATTTAATATTTGTTTCTTATATAGCGAGCAATGATCATCATCTAAAGAGAACAAGCACGACCATGCATCCTCTAGATACTGATCAGACTATATTTAATCAACAAAATAAATATTGTTATCTTACAGAAAACTAAGATCTCTCTAACTATTAATACTAAGCTATAAAAACATGTCTTCTTGTCCATTGCTTAGTACCAAAAACCTCGAAATGACTTCCTCAAAACAACTCTTCCTTTTCCTTTTCTTCCTCTTCCCTCTCCTACAAGCTTTACACCCTCAAGAATGCTCTTCTTCCTCCTGTGGTCGCGACGAGGTCCATGTTCGTTTCCCTTTCTGGATATTCTCGAAGCAGCCTGAGTTCTGTGGCCATGTCGGATTCAATCTCAGCTGCACCACAACTAGTGACAAGACAACTCTCAAGCTCCCTAAGTTTGGGACATTTCTTGTCCGAGAAATAGACTATAAAACTCAACAGATTCGTCTCTACGACCCTGAAACTTGCTTGGCAAGAAAGCTTTTCTCCTTCAACATTTCAGAATCTCCTTTCTCTCCTCTCCACCTTCTCAACTACACATTCTTGAGCTGTCCTAAGGAGCTTGTTAAGTCTTCCGGTCTCGATTCCATCTCATGTCTAGGCAATTCAACGACCTCTTTCTTGGCTACAACTAGTTTGGATCTCGCGAAATCTATGCTGCCTTCTTGTAAGATCTTCAAGACATTAGCTGTTCCGGTTTCTCAGCCGGTTGTTACCGATACAACAAGATTCTCAACTGATGTCAATGATCAAGACCTTTTGCTGAAATGGGATTCTCCGAGTTGTAGTGAGTGTGAGAGGGATAACTTGAGATGTGGATTCATAAGCAATGCTTCTCTTCAAGTCCAATGCTTCCCTTTCGAAAAATCAGGTACGAATTACACCCAAATTACCTTTCTCTTCTTATACTTCCATTAATGTTAATGAAATGAAGAATAAGTTGTCTTTGTGGAAATCTTCAAGTCCACGGAATCTTTGATTTTTCTTCAACTAGGATTTTCAAGTACATTTGTTTGGGGGGATATTGTTTTTTCAACTAGATTATCCACTACAAATTAACAACTATGAAAAACAAATCTAGTAGGTATTAAAATCCACATTGAGCCATTGACTATTGATTAATTCAACTGTTTAATCACATGTTTCAAAAACAAACAAATCAAACCTTTTCACATCACACTTTAGAACGCCACACTTCCCTTATATAAAACCTTATAATATGGAATTTGAAAATTTGAATATGAATACAGTTTACATGGCTGCTTAATTAATTTGACCTTTGAAAAACGTGATTTGGCAGGCTCTCACAACACAGGACTAAAAGTGCTTAAAATTATAAGCCTGGTCCTATTCGGACCGGCCATGTTCCTTGGTTTTTGTATAGGTATCAAAATTTGCACTTCCGAGAGATTCACCTCCTGGACACAACGAAATGCAGCTATAACCCTAGGCCGCCAGGCAAATGGGGTTATAGCCAGTACGGGTCTTGATGAATCTACAATAGAATCATATAAGAAAATAGAGCTAGGAGAGAGTAAAAAATTACCGGGGACCAATAATGATATTGTTTGTCCCATTTGCTTATCGGAATATGCGAGCAAAGAGACCCTGAGGTGCATACCAAAATGCAACCATTGCTTCCACATAGAATGTATAGATGCATGGCTTAAGATCCATGGCTCTTGTCCCATATGTCGGTATTCACCTTCTCCAGTAACTGAAACTGTCTGATCATTTGGAAAAAATCAATGAAAACATGGATGTAATAGTTATTGGGTTTGTTTTTATACTTCATATTTATGTCTAAGTTTGTGTACTGTATTTTTTCAAAGCAACAATTACAAAGAATAGTTTTATCTATACTAAGAAAAATGTCACAACAGAGAGAGATATGAGGAGATTTGGTCCAATCAACAAATATATTGTCATACTATTTATTTTCTAATATTTTGGAAAAAGTTAACGAAAACATAATAAAATATACCATGAAACATTCGTCTTACCTCGTGTTGTACATGTGTGATTATATTAAAATTTCCAAGATAGTTGGGGGTTTATGATATAGCTGAAAAGACATCCACATTCAAAGGGGCATATATACTTCATTTGACTTTTCTTTAGAAAAACTTAAGACTTAGCTGACTTTATTCTAAGTATATATAAGACTGGTTAAAACTCTTTCATTGATTAATACTTAATTAGTAGTAATAACTAATACCATCTCCCTTAGTACAGAACAAAACATTATGACATTCTCAAAACAACTCTTCCTTTTACTTCTCTTCTTCTTCTTCCCTCTCCAAGATGCTTCAAACCCAACAACTTGTTCTTCTTCTATATTCAAACCATATAGATGTGGACCTTTAGAAGTCCCCATTCATTTTCCATTTTGTGACCATTCTGCATTCAATCTCCATTGCAACAATCTTAACAAGACAGTCCTAGAACTTCCTATGTCCGGAACATTTCTTGTCCGGGACATCGACTATAGAAAGCAACAGATTTCTATCAATGATCCTGAAAACTGTTTGGTTAAAAGGCTTTTAAACTTCAGTATCTCAGGATCTCCTTTCTCTTCTCGGTTTGATAACTTGTATACGTTTTTCACTTGTCCTAGTGAATATGTGTTGCCTTATTGGTACACATCTGTATATGTTCCTTGCCTTAGCAATTCTACTTCCTCCTTCTTTGGCACATCTAATTTTGATCTCACAGAGTCTATGCTTCTTTCTTGTAAGATGGTTAAAAGAGTTTCTGTTCCTGCTAGTTCACCGTTTGAAGAAACAGAACTCAAGGGTTATGTCAAGAATCAAAGCCTCTTGCTGGAATGGGAGTCACCAGATTGCAGAAGTTGTGATGTGGCAGATTATTACTCGAGATGTGGATTCAAGAGCAAGGCTTCCCTCGAAGTCAAATGCTTCCGAGCTAAAGAATCCGGTACGAAATTCTCTTCTTTTGATATATGAAAACATCCATTAATGGTAAGGGTGAAGAAGAGACTGCCTCTTTTGGTAGAAAGCTTCAACCTCAAGTTATCTTTTGGGTTAGGTTACTCAATTAATTATTTTACCAATTAGGCAAGTCAGTGGGACTTAAATTTGACACGAGAATAACTATGGACTAATTAATNGGTCAAATGCTTCCGTGCTAAAGAATCCGGTACGAAATTCTCTTCTTTTGATCTATGAAAACATCCATTAATGGTAAGGATGAAGAGAAGAGACTGGCTCTTTTGGTAGAAAGCTTCAACCTCAAGTTATCTTTTGGGTTAGGTTACTCAATTAATTAATTTACCAATTAAGCAAGTCAGTGGGACTTAAATTTGACACGAGAATAACTATGGACTAATTAATGATTTCCTTTGTGTTTTTTAAGAAAACATCAAATCCAATCTTTCACATCAACCACGGAAGTTTTCATAATCTCTCATTACCACACGCTAAATTCAAATTGTCACATTAATTCCGTGGCATCTTGATTTGTATAAAACTGAAATTGGTAGTTAAACTAACTATTGGAACATTTGATTGGCAGGTCATATANTGATTTCCTTTGTGTTTTTTAAGAAAACATCAAATCCAATCTTTCACATCAACCACGGAAGTTTTCACAATCTCTCATTACCACACGCTACAATCAAATTGTCACATTAATTCCGTGGCATCTTGATTTGAATAAAATTGAAATTGGTAGTTAAACTAACTATTGGAACATTTGATTGGCAGGTCATATAAGCAAAGGAGTACTAGTACTAATCATAAGCTTGTCATTAATCGGAACAGTCAGTATCTTCCCCGCTTGTATCGCTATCCGCTTCTACAACTCCCGTAGGTTCGATTACCCAAGACAACATAATCAAACTGCAACCCAATCGTCGCAACAAAGAGAGATTATTATTGCCCCGATGGGTCTAGACAAGTCTACAATCGAATCCTACAAGAAAATCGAACTAGGAGAAAGCAGACGCCTCTCAGGAACTAACGATATCATATGTCCAATCTGCTTATCGGAATACGCGAGCAAAGACACCCTAAGATTCATACCGGAATGTAACCATTGCTTCCACACGCAATGTATCGATGTGTGGCTTAAGATTCATGGTTCATGCCCTCTTTGTAGAAACACAAGCATTTCAACATTATAAAATGCGTTATTCTCTATAATCATCTCAAATGTTGTTATAAACTGAAGATTTATAAACTAATCCATCTCAATTTCTAACTAATTTCACACAATCGTAATTATTACTAATCAACTTCAAAAACATTAATACAATACATTCACGAGGCACACATATTTTTGTTTTATATAAAGAAAAATTAATTAAACAGTACTTAGCTGTTAAAACAACCTGGAAATGAAACAAATCATCATCATCAATAATCATCACCTTCATCAATCGTCAATCTCATCTTAGATCTACTCGAATCCTCCACCGTAGAAGCAGAATCCACCAGATTCGTCAAAGACGAAGACGAAGAAAGCGACTGGAGATTCGAAGAAGAAGACGAAGACGTAGGAAAATTCATAGCGAGAATGTTTCCTTCACTCCACGATCTCCGGATCGGGAAAGAGATACTCTCGGAGCTACCGTGACGGCGACACGGTTTCTTTTTATTCCCGCCGCCGTGAAGAGCGCATTTACAGTTTTTGTGGTAAGGACGCCTTTCGATTGCGGAATCGAGACCGGAGATACAGCCTTCGAAGNCATCAATAATCATCACCTTCATCAATCGTCAATCTCATCTTAGATCTACTCGAATCCTCCACCGTAGAAGCAGAATCCACTAGATTCGTCAAAGACGAAGACGAAGAAAGCGACTGGAGATTCGAAGAAGAAGACGAAGACGTAGGAAAATTCATAGCGAGAATGTTTCCTTCACTCCACGATCTCCGGATCGGGAAAGAGATACTCTCGGAGCTACCGTGACGGCGACACGGTTTCTTTTTATTCCCGCCGCCGTGAAGAGCGCATTTACAGTTTTTGTGGTAAGGACGCCTTTCGATTGCGGAATCGAGACCGGAGATACAGCCTTCGAAGATACAACGGAATATTCCGTCGGCGGCTGACATCTTCCGTTAGATCACCGGTAGATGTCGAGATCCGGTGAAGAAGAAGAAAGGATCTGAGATATTTTTTTTGTGATTGAATCTCAGATTTTGACTATTTATGTAATTCTCAGATNTATACAACGGAATATTCCGTCGGCGGCTGACATCTTCCGTTAGATCTCCGGTAGATTTCGAGATCCGGTGAAGAAGAAGAAAGGATCTGAGATTTTTTTTGTGATTGAATCTCAGATTTTGACTATTTATGTAATTCTCAGATATTTTTGGGGTTTATTAGGTTTTAATTAATCTCGCTGTTAAATTTAAGTATTATTGCCAGCCTGGCATTACTCAAAAACGACGGCGTTGATAGTTTCATGAGCCGTATAAAGACAAATAAAACGATCTGTAATTAACTTTCAAGGCTACAGCCCAATAATAAGTAATGTAAATTAGTCGCATTACAAAACGACGACGTTTAGGATTTAACGGGCCCAATGTATAATTAACTTCAGGCTTAAGGCCCAGAAACAAGTAATCTAATAGGTGTCGTAACAAAAAACGGTATTAATGACGCTGTTAAATTCACCTACCTGGCATGACCCCAAAACGACGTCCTTAAAGTATTAATGGGCTGGAGTGATGTGTTATTAACTTCAAGGCTAAGGCCCAATAATAAGTATCAGGATTAAACGACGACGTTTTGGTTCTTCCCTGCATATATAAACATTGATTTGAAATGTTTGCTTCGTAGGAGGTAAAAAAAACAGAGCGAGAGAGAAAGAGATCGTCTTCTACATTTTTGCGATTAGGGTTTTAAGAGATTGTTACAATGGCGAAAAGATCTGTGAGAAGAAGATTTAGGTTTCGTGATCTTTATCAATGTTTGGTTCCAGTGATCATCGCGTCTCTTTGCTTTCTCGTTTACGCTTCTTTCGTCCTCGTCTACAAACTTCACTGTTCGTTTTNCATAAATGTTGATTTGAAATGTTTGCTTCGTAGGAGGTGTAAAAAACAACAGAGCGAGAGAGAAAGAGATCGTCTTCTACATTTTGCGATTAGGGTTTTCAGAGATTGTTACAATGGCGAAAAGATCTGTGAGAAGAAGATTTAGGTTTCGTGATCTTTATCAATGTTTGGTTCCAGTGATCATTGCGTCTCTCTGTTTTCTCGTTTACGCTTCTTTCGTCCTCGTCTACAAACTTCACTGTTCGTTTTCTTGATCTCTCTGTTACATTTTTCAATTAGGGTTTTTTCTTTAATGATTCGTATTTTTGAAGTTTATAAAATATGAAATATGTTCCTGTTTTGTAATTTTTGTTGTTGTTACAGATAGAGATAATAATGGGAGTAACTTGATCCACAAGGTAAAAGTTATAAACTTTCTATTATCGTCATCGTCATGTTAATGATTTTGTTGAAAATGGATGTTTTTTCAGGATCTTAATTGGAGAGAAGAACTAGCTTTGAAATCTGTTCGATCTATTTTCTCAAAAGAGGTAAGTTTCCTAATTTGGTTACTGTTCTATGTGTATGTTTTGCTAAAAGTAACTTACTTATTATAAACTAGGTTCTTGATGCTATAAGTGGAAACTTATCATCAGATTTAGATCCTTTGAGTATTGAATCGTTTAAGAAGAAGAAACGTTCTAAGTCATGGAGTGTAGAAGAAGAAGTTGAAGGAAATGATACTAATGAGGTTAGATATTGAACTTAATAGTAATTGCGGTTTTGTGATTTTCTTGATTGATTGCTTGTTGGTATAATCAGGAGAATGAAATGGTTTCTGATATTGGTCATGGAACATGGACTGGAGGAGTTAAAGTGATGAATGATACACAAAGGGTAACAACAAATTCATCTTTATTTACGCGGTTTAACATTCGTGAAATGGTTTGCTTTATCTGAATGTTTGCTTTTTATCTCTAGAGCTTGAGAGATGAAAGAAGAGTGACACGAGCTAATGATCTTATGAATGATGAAACTATGAAAAATATTGAGAAGTCAGCCATCCAACGGTCCAGTTCTGCCTACAAGGCAGCATTAGGAAACTATACCATTTGGAAAAATGAGTATAAGAAGGGGAAGAATTTTGAAGATATGTTACGTTTAATGCAAGATCAAATCATTATGCTACGAGTCTACTCAACGCTTGCGAAGATGACTAATAATATTGATTTGCACGAAGAATTAGAGTCACAGCTAGAGAAGCTAGCATTGGAGGAAGAAGAAGACATTGATATTGAGAGGTAATGGTCNAGAAGAAGACATTGATATTGAGAGGTAATGGTGATTAGCAAAATACAATACTCTTTTTTTATGAAATGGTCTAATATTGTATAGTTTGATTTTTGGTAACAGAGTTCTTGATAACATTAGAGATAACGGGAAGATTCTGGAAAGAGCGAACGAGGAGTTATATGATTTCAAGATGGTGACGAATAAGCTTAGAGCAATGCTACAGTCAGCTGAAGAAGAGCTCTTGTACACACAAACGTATGCAACTTTCTTGAGTCAGCTTGCTTCAAAAACAGTACCAAATGCTATTCATTGCTTGACCATGCGCTTAAATCTTGAGTATCAACTCCTTCCTTTACCGATGAGATACTTTCCGAGAATGGAGAATTTGGAGGATCCAGATCTTTATCACTATGCTCTCTTCTCTGATAATGTTTTGGCTGCATCAGTTGTTGTCAATTCTACAGTCACTAATGCAGAGGTAATGAAACTAATCACTAGTAAGACTCAAGAACAAATGTTTTTGAAACTTACAAGGCTTATTACTTGTTTTGGCAGGATTCTTCAAGGCATGTTTTCCACCTTGTGACTGATAAACTCAACTTTGGAGCAATGAGTATGTGGTTTCTTTTAAACCCTCCTCGTGACGCGACAATCCAAGTCCAGAAGTTTGAAGATTTCGCTTGGCTCAACTCTTCTTACTCTCCGGTTCTAAGACAGCTTGAGTCAGAAGCAATAAAGAAGTTTTATTTCAAGACAGAGAGGTCTGAATCAGTTGAATCAGGCTCAGAGAACCTCAAGTACCGATATCCGAAATACATCTCGATGCTTAACCATTTAAGATTCTACTTACCAGAGATCTTCCCAAAGCTGGACAAAATCTTGTTTCTTGATGATGATGTGGTTGTTCAGAAGGATTTAGTTCCCTTATGGTCAGTGGATTTGCATGGGAAAGTGAATGGAGCAGTAGAAACTTGCGGTGTCACTTTCCATCGGTTTCACACTTACCTAAACTTCAGTGATCCACACATTTCAGAGAGGTTTGATCCAAAAGCTTGCGGGTGGGCTTATGGGATGAACATCTTTGACTTGAAAGAGTGGAAAAAGAAGAACATTACAGAAACTTACCACTATTGGCAAAACCTGGTTAGTACTTCTTATTGACTACTAATGCTCATCAATTATCTTCAAGTATAGATTAAGATTGGTTCATTATATGTCCTGTTTCGCAGAACGAAAACCGGACTTTATGGAAGCTTGGAACATTGCCACCTGGTCTGTTAACATTCTACAATCTGACTCAACCACTTCAGAGCAAATGGCATTTACTTGGATTGGGTTATGTGAAAGGAATCGATGAAAAGAAGATTGGACAATCAGCTGTTTTACATTACAATGGACACATGAAGCCATGGACAGAGCTTGGGATCAGAAAGTATCAGCCTTACTGGACAAAGTACATCAACTTTGACCAACCTTACATCTATACTTGCAGGTTCGAATAAATAACACAACTCTGGTTAGGTACATAGTTAAACACATACAAGTAAGTAGATGATTTTCAAAGGTATACAGAAACAATTTGTTGTTGTTGTTGCTAAAAACATATTTTACTATAAAACAGATAAACTTCAATGGCTTATGAAAAGTTCCAAGAGACTCAAATATTGATGTCTATGTTTGTTGGCCTGTCATATTTTGGCTAAGTATTTTAAACACATTTGAAATATTATACAGACTTAACTTACAAATTTCGTAATAAATTGGTCAACTCTCCATTTTGTCATTTGCTTTAGGAACAACTTTTCTTATGCATCACATTTATTCAAAGACTGATACTCCTCGCTACAACATTAGCACAAGTACAGAACATAATTATGTGAAGAACACAAATATGGTAAAGCTGATAAAGATTACAATAGAAGCATAGGTAACTTAAAAAGGGAGAAAGAAAGATTTGTGTAAGTAAAGAGAGTAGAATTTAAGTGCCAGGTAAATGAATGATGACGGTGAAGATAGTGACTAGACCGAAGTAAATGAAGGAATGGAGAAGGATTGAGTATCCACTTGTCTCCATCTTCCCAAAGTCTACAAAGTGATTGTTGCCTGGAACTTGAAACAGCAATCCCGGTGTCAGCACGATGAACAAGACCGTGGCTACAATCGCTGGTACCCACTCAGACATTTCAAGAAAGAGGTAGAGAAGTTATCTATAGAGAGATAGAGAGATTAGAGAAGTTATATATATATATATATATCACTTATGGNTCTTCCCAAAGTCTACAAAGTGATTGTTGCCTGGAACTTGAAACAGCAATCCTGGCGTCAGCACGACGAACAAGACCGTGGCTACAATCGCTGGTATCCACTCAGACATTTCAAGAAAGAGGTAGAGAAGTTATCTATAAAGAGATAGAGAGTTTAGAGAAGTTATATATATCACTTAGGAGATTGGTTGGTGAAATATCATAATACTTGTGACATGTTTGATGTCTCAAAGAGATTCGTTTAGACTATGGTTGGGTTGTCTCTCTCAAACTCTAATAATGTTAATCATCATTTGTACATCTTTGACTATCATCAATATTGTTAAATCTTATTAAACTCAAAATCTTAGTTTCAAAAGGATACTTTGATTGTTTTTTTCTGTATCAGCTAGTTTCAGCAAGACAGAGGACGAACCTAACATAAAAGAATCTTTCTCACTTCTTGTTCTTTCGGCTCTTGAGTTCCCTCTCCAGAGTTCTGATTCTCTGACTCAGAACAGAGCTCCGTGAGATTTTTCTATCTGGAACTTTCGAAGATGACTCAGAGGAGGACATAGGAGCATTAGAAGATGCCTCGGAGGACGACGTAGGAGGTTTTTCTTGAACAACACTTTGATCTTTTGGTTGCATAAAGGAAAATGGCATAGGCGAAGATGGTGGTGATCGCTGCGTAGTGGGAGAGATGGCTACATCTGGGAGGTTCAAGAGCTTCCTCACATCAGGACGTTTTATAGCTGCATACATATATACACAAACAAAAAAATGACTCAAAACTCTATACGATTTGCAAATCTCGAGTTTTAGTGAGCAAGCAAATGTTTAGGGGACTTACTTAATCCATACCCAAGAGTAAACAAGTTGGAAGTGAGCCAGTAACAGAACAATGCCTGCGAAGAAAGTCATTTGTTTGTGGTAAGCGAATCATAATATTTTCTAATGCTTATCGACATCAGAGAGTCAAAAGAGAAATAGTAATATTTACCTGTTCAATGCCTATCAATACTGGAATCGAGAGAAAGGCAATGATTCTTGAGACTTTCTTCATTGTTCCAGCTACTGGATTTCCTTCTAGACCTTCTTGCATATTTGACTGCATAAACAAAAAAAGTATCAGCACACCTAAAAATATTACATTGAACAAGTTAACAAGAAAGCATATACAAAGCTCTTACCTCCACCATAATCAAAAAAGTCACTGCGGTTAGAAGTGGCAAGATATATGTAGAATCTGCAGTGGTGAGATCAGTAAACCAGAGAGTTCCACCGGTTTTAAATGATGGGACTTTCTCGGCCATATTCCTTATCTGTAGAGTAAAGCATCAGTGAACACATAGAAAACAATGATAAAAGTCAACAGTAAAATATCGAATAATGTAATATCTTACCGCAAAGAAAAAACTGATGAAGATGGGACCTTGAAT
>OVAP01006358.1:0-11868 GCA_900406295.1 Aurinia saxatilis
TCTCCTCCATCTTCTCTCTTCTGTACTCTTAAATACCAAAATTATTTTTTCATATATTCTCTCTTCTTTTTTTTTTTACAAATGTTAGATGGTTGTTAAGACAAAAAATGACACATAGACGGATTGTACGTATACAGTAAGAGTTATACGTATAAAATAAGAAAGAGTTATACGTATACCGTAAGAGTTATACGTATATAATAATCGTTATACGTATACAACAAGTGTAATATGCAATATTGTTAGAGTATCTTATACAATGTTAGACAACTAATGTGTATTGTAGCCAATACCAATTTCTTTATATGTATATGCAACCATCAAATTTTCATAAGAAGATGAAGAACTTAAATCAATCAAAATCATTACCATGAATATAAATTAGATTAAACGAAAAAACTCGAAGAGAAAAGAGAAAAAAAAAAAACCTTGGAGAAAGAATATGATATGAAAAAAATGTGAAGAAATAGTGAATAAAAAGCAAATGAAAAAGGTGCGAAGAGAGAGGAGAGAAAATATAACTTTTGTCAGACATCTACAGTGGTGTGTCAGATATCCGCAATCAAATGGTAAAATGGTCACAAATTCCACTTTTGCAATTAAAAATAAATTGGGGTCNGCTTGGAGAAAGAATATGATATGAAAAAAATGTGAAGAAATAGTGAATAAAAAGCAAATGAAAAAGGTGTGAAGAGAGAGGAGAGAAAATATAACTTTTGTCAGACATCTACAGTGGTGTGTCAGATATCCGCAATCAAATGGTAAAATGGTCACAAATTCCACTTTTGCAATTAAAAATAAATTGGGGTCATACACCTAATTTTTGTTGGTTTTAGGGTCATTGAGCCCAATTTCTCAAAAATCAATAGTTTGATTAAAATAAAAAACTTAATGACAACAGTTTTTTCATAAATTTAATTATAAAAAGATTATGTGTTTTAATACTATTGGATATGTGACATGTTATTAAAACTCGTTTTAATTTCTCTACGGCCTATTAAAATAGAGAGAAATGAAAAATTACAATTATCTTTTATTTTTACTTTAAAAAAAATCAATAGTTTGATTGAAATAAAAAAACCTTGAATTGAACAACCATTTTGTTGAACCAGTTTAAGACCATTTTAATTTCTCTACGGCCCATAATGATAAAAAAAATCAAAAGTAATTCATTAACAATTAAAAGGTTCAAAAAATAAAAGTATACTCATTAACGATCAAAAAGGTTTTTCACTAAATAACATTACTTGCTTATTTATATAATATTTTTGCATATATTTTTATTTTGTGAAATTTTTTAAAAATTCAAATGTTTTGACTATAAAATCATATATATAAAGCAAAAAAAAAAAGAAGTAAAATCATTATTTATTTGGATACTCCGCGCGGGGAATCACTGTGATTATTTGTTAATTTCCGTGTAACATATTGTCGCTACAAAAGATATAGTATTAACCATATCCAACGTATGATAACTATAATAATAAATAACATATAATCATTAAATGGTTATAAAAACATGTAAATAAGCCATGTTATTTTCCTCAATAATTATTTATATTGATTAAATATGATACCTAGCTAGGTGATATATAAGATTTTTTTGTGGGTTTAAACGTAAATTCTTAAATAGCTAAAGTCATGAATTATTTGGATTCTCCGTGCGGGGAATTGTTGTATTTATTTGTTAATTTTTGCATAGGTTGTTGGCAAACAAAAACTTTCAATTGAAAACCCATTTTGTTGAACCCATTTAAGTCCATTGTAATTTCTCTACGGCCATAATGAACAAAAGTATACTTATTAACTATAAAAAGGTTCAAAAACAAAATTATAGTCATTAACAACAAATGATTTTTTACTAAAGAACATTATTTGCTTAATTATATCATCTTTTTGCATATGTTATTATTTGGTGAAAAATATTTAACATTCAAGTTTTTTATCTATAAAATCATATTTAAAAAAAAAAGCTAAAGTCATGAATTATATAGATTTTCCTCGCGGGGAATCTCTGTGTTTATTAGTTAATTTCTGCGTAACATATGATCGCTACAAAAGAAATAATATTAACCATGTCCGATGTATGATAAATATAATAATAAATAACATATAATCATTAAATAGTTATAAAAAACATATAAATAAAGTCATGTTATTTTGCTCTACAGTTCTTTTCTACACAAATGTTGACATTTCCTCTTCCTTTTTTCACTACAAATATTAACTGCGATTCTGAGCTCAATTTATCAATCTCCCACTGTGAGAGTCGCCCAAATTTTATCAATCTCCCACCTTTTAGGATTTAGAGTTTGTTTAAGGAACTATGGTTTAGGGTTTAGGGTTAAAACCTTATATGGTAAGGGTTTAATGTTATTTTGGTTTAAGATATAAGGTTTTAAGGTTTAGATTTTAGTGACTTTTAAATAAAGATCTTTTTGGTGTTTTGATTTTAGGGTTTCAAACCCCAAAAACATTATAGACATTTTTTAAATATTTAAAATGGTAATTTACTTTAGAAAATGTTAAAAAGAAGAAGATGGTCCTTTAGGATTTAGAGTTCGTTTAGGGTTCCACGTTTTAGGGTTTAGGGTCAAAACTTTATATAATTAGGGTTTAGTGGTATTTTGGTTTAAGATTTAAGGTTTTAGGGTTTTAACTCTAAACCTTAGATCCTAAACCCTAATACCCAAAAAACATTATAAGACAATTTAAAAATATTTACAATGGTAATTTACTTTTAAAATATATATAAAAAGATGGTCTTTTTGAAGAAAAAAAACTACACCAAAAATGGTATTTCATCATTGCTCTCTGTCTGCATTCCTCCTGCCATCATCGTAAGTGTTCTCCAAACTCACTAGTTCCTTTATCTTCATGCTTTAGAGTTGTTTATTTGTTATTTTACATTATCAATTTTCATCACATCTTTCATAAATATTCAAGTTGTGTTTTCATGCGGTTAAGAAACTCATGTATGGTTATTTTTCAAATAAATTAGAATAGGATTTGATAAGTCGAGTGATTGATCGTATCACTTTTGTGCCAAGTATGTGGACAAATTTACCATCTAATAATGTTGTTCAATATCGTGAGAGGTCAAAAAATTTTAAAAAGAAATCCTAACAATTGATGGGAGGATTTTAAATCTTTTAAAAACGAATGTTATGCACTAGGTTTAGTTGCGTAACTTTTGGCTTTTTTGGTTTTTATGTTTTTATTTACATTGGTTTGGTTTAAATTGAGCATTTGTCTAATGTTAAAACATTTTAAATTCAACTAACATTTTGTGAATGTATTTTAAATAATTATTCCGCGCTTTAGCGCGGACACCACCTAATTATACATGCAAATGAAAAGCGCGGACACCACCTAGTTATACATGCAAACTATCCATTTAGTAAACGTTTTTAAAACCAACCCATTTATGTTTTAAAGGTTTAATCAAAAAAAAATTCTTCTTTATAATCCATTATTAGTAATTATTTATTATCTATAAGTTTATACCACCAATATATACTGATGTACTGTACATACTACATATCAGATCTGCTGACTCAGAAAATGCTCTAAAGTTCAGAATCCTTCTAGCAAAGAATAAGCCTTCATCTGAATCATAAAGTATGGAGATGCAAGTCCCAATGTCTTAGTGCCGAACAACTTTTCCTTTTAAAGTTTTTTTTACAGAAGGGGAAATTCAACACAATATGACACAGGTATGAACAAAAGCCACATATCATGATAATTGATAAGAAAGAAAGAAATACAAGAGTCTTCAAAAGATATGCTATATCATCTTCTTGTACTGCTGTTGTTAAGAACATGGTGAAGCCGGAATGCTTCACCTTGGTCTCCATTCAGTGACCGCCTTTCCAAACAGCACACTGTTAGCTGTCTAAGCAGTTTCTCCAGATGGGAATGCAAGTGACAGCTTCTCTGCACACCTTTCTTATTTGGATTTGTTGACAGAACCGCCGCATTAACTGCGTCAGCCACTAATTCCCTCTGTGAATTTTTTAGGAAATACCCAACCGATGATTCCTCGGGTTTTTCATACACAAGCAAAGCAAAGCAGTCCTGAATAATCAACGAAACAACTGAGTTTCATAAGAGATCAGCAACATGGAACCTTTTTGTATTTGAACCCAGGAAATACATGCAGGTTTTGAGAAACCTGATCCTACTTGAAAGAAAAACAAGGAGTCATATGTACCTCGACTATATCCTGAAACCCGGATAACCCAACAAATTTAGCTAACTCGAGTCTGCCATACTTGACACCTTCTTCAAGTTTTCCAACCTGCTTATGCCATGTTTTTCCAGAACGATAGTTAGATCAATAGTCCTACTACCATATATTTTAACCAGGGAACCAACTTGATACTAAGTGGAGAGGTCCAATACAGAGATTCTGCACAATTTTATAAAAAATTGTTGAAGAATTTTGCGTAAAAAACATGGCTCTACAAAATACAATTTCCAGTGTCTTATACATTGTTCCGTAGTAATATTTCTTTACACTCCAAAATCATCAGAGCTCAAGCAGCTAAAATTTATATGATGAGACTAAATCCATCAAGCTTCCTTCGTTATAAGAATTTTATTCTAACACAGCACAAAAATAAAACTCTTTTCAAACAAGTATCATGAACATGTAACCTTGATGGAGAAGGAATGAAGAGCATACCCGCACTAATTCAATAAACTTTTGACACTGAAGAAGGAAACAAACTACTGATTTATCATCCTGCAGTAAGCACAGCTGGGTAAGAGTTCATCTCACAACTGCAAAGTGGGTCATCTTAACAACATGTAACACACAATATAACAGGAAATCTCAATTAACCTGTACAATTTGGGGATACCAGTCCTGGAGTCTAGCCAGAGCAGCATCAATCTCACCATTCCTGACAAGCTATACCGAAGCAGTAAATCAGTTTGGTTTTGAATAGGAACTAGAAAGCGCCAGATACTTAAGAGTAGTAGAGTTAGAGAATAGCAGCTCCCAATTGATAAGCTGAAGAACAAGTTCAATACCTGTCTAAGAGTCTTTCTCTGATTTAAAGCATATGATGAATCATCCTCATGAAGAGCATTCTCTTGGCCTATATAGATTGGAGGAACTGTACTTTTAGTAGCAAGGTTGAAAGCATTAAGTGTCTCCTCATACCCATAGTGTAGCAAGTATGTCTTTACAAGCCTGATTGATAAAAATATAAAAATAAAAACTTTAGATAAAGAAAAAGCTTCAGTTGTCACCATTCACTTTCTAGTCAGACGACCAAAATTGCAACTTAATGAACAAAATACATGATCTGTCATTGCTAGGGAGGAGTATACTCACCCATAACCCATGTTTGGAGGAATGGATATTTTCTCTATAGCCATTTGTTTCTTATTTCTCTCTGATGCTTCATATCCCTGGTAATACAGAAAAAGGGTAACAGTCCTCATCAAGACTCAATTCAAACATGTACGCAATGCCGAGAGAGAAGGGGAAGTCAAGGTATTATCAGCCCACCAAGCCATCTATTATATACTTCCCAATTCGAGCTAGAATACCTCCAATATGCACTAATCAGCTCATAAAAGGTCACTCAAAAAAACTTCCCTGTTATATACAAGCTTTATATAGATGTAAAATTGAGAGTCCAAAGTGGTTGAGGCTTGATCATACAGGAACAGCAGAGGATGAACGTCAAATAGTAAATGCAAGAGCATGTGTACCAAGAGAATCACTGACATTGATTTTACAACCAGTACTAAGAATGGACATGATGCATAGCTATTGGGTTCTTTCAAAATCTGTACTCGTTGCTACACTATCCAACAGCTAATGCCTAGCGCCTCCACTAATATACATATTTTAAGGGTCTTTCTCTTACCTCAATATCAAAAGCAAACTTCTTCTTCCCAAAATTGACAGATACCCTACAAAATATCAGAAGAAACAGATGATTCAAGTACTTGTACATAAGCTGTTCATAAAAATTAGAGGAGGTCAGAATGCAAGCAGGCAAAGGAGGAGACACATGGTGGCATTGGAATTGATGATCATCAACCAGAAAGTGTGAACATACTCTTCATTTTGGCTATGTACAGCTACTGTAGGGAATAGATGACCCTTTATGTCCTTAGGGATTTTGCCCACCATGGCTCCGTTCTTACTGTCATTAAAAGAATTTGTCAGGTTCAAAGGAAGACAGGAAAATGGAAATAGGCCTAGTTTCTTACGTGAAAAAGAACTCCTGTGAAGCGTAGTTTATTCCACCGCCAACAGTATCATCTTTTGTATAGGTTGGACCAAAGGCTTCACCCTTTCCCTGTCCACGATACAGATATCCATCATCACCATGATACCCACAGCTGTTAACTTCCCATCTACCACAACAAAAAGATTAGACAATTTCAATTTCATGAGCTCCAATGATCAAGATACTAGTTGTTGAAATAAAGAATACCCGGGTTGTCTGCGCATCTTGAAGCTCTCCTTAGTGAAACCAATGGCAATCTGGCCCTTAACGCCAGCATCCTTGACAAAGATCTCGAAGTAGTAAGCGAGACACTTGGAGGGAGCGGGCTTATTAGCCTGAACGACGCCAACATCGTGGCCGTGTAGATTCGTATTGGTGTACTTGACGGAAAGTTTATCGGGAGACACCACCAGAAAGCCACCTGCGCTGTTGATCGTGTTCAGCTCCGTCGGCGATTCCTCCCCTTCATCTTCCTTGCCATCACGATGCGTACAACAGAAACGGACTTTGTCCAAGAAGGGCAAGATCAGATCCTCGCCATCTCCGCCGCTGCTATCGCCGTTCATTTCGCCCCGATTACGAAACCCTCGATTCAGTGACTGCTGGTTACTTAGAATTGGGTTTTGATGAATTCAGTCGGCTCGGCGTTCGGTAAATCCAGCATGAATTTGGTTCCAATTTCTATCTTCGCAATGTGTTTTTTTTTTCCGGATTAAACAAAAAAAAATAAATCAATTTGGTTCGATTTAGAAACAGTAGAATTTGGATTCAGTTTAAATTAAAAAATTGTCACCAATAACCCTGTTTCTTTTTTTAAATAGCCTGAGAGATATATAATGTTAATTAAGCCTGGCTTTTGTATCTAGAATTGAAAAACTGAACAGAACCGACCTGAAAAAACGATAACAATTCTAGTTTGGATATGTTTTAGGAACCGTTCGGTTGCTTCAGATAGAAAACCGTGGATTCCGGTTTGGTTCGGTTCTGAACCGGGATCCAATTAAGAACCGAAGAGAACCACACTAAACCAAGCAAATCACCCATTTCATGTCATTCTTCCACTACACCGTTTACACCTTTAACCACGACGAAGATCATTTCTCAGATAAACTCTGGAACCTTTGCTTAATCTTGCTCTGTCAATCGTTTGAGTCTTTGAGATTTGTTTTGTATTCTAATTTGTTTGATTCGATTGTTTGCGAAAAAGGATTTTGAAATCGTTTATTGCTTATGATTTCGTCTTCTTACTTAATGTGTTAGATGGATTCGTCTTCGCCAAATCTACGCGATATCGAAGAAGATGATATTGATGATGAAGATTCTTCGAGTGACAATATGACCGAGGATGAGTTTGTAACTCCAACCAGTGGAGTTGCTTCATCAAGCAAAAGAAAGGAGAAAGCGTCATCATCATCACAACCGAAGGGAAAGAGGACAAGGTCAGAAATGTGGAAGCATTTCACAAGGCTGAAGGATGATCGTGATAGGTGCACATGTAACTACTGTGGGAATGGATTCAGCTGTTTGACAACTTCTGCGACTTCAAATCTGAAGAAGCATTTCCGTAATTGCAAGTGATACGAAGTGTGGAAGAGTCAGAATCCAAAGGACAAAGGCAAAGCCAAACAATATCAAAATGTAGGATCCGATGGTACTCTGCAAGCTAGAGTCAATCATGAGGTGTGGAGAGAAGCTACAAATGAGTTGGCAGTGCTATGTGAGTTGCCATTCTCTTTTGTTGAGAGTGTAGGGTGGAGAAATTTCTACAGCAAAACCAACAGTTTCCATCCTCATTCAAGGAGAACAGCTACAAGAGACATTGTGAAGATGTTTGTAGCAAGGAAAGAAGAAATGAGAAAATTCTTTTAAGCAAACAAGGATGTCTCTGACTACAAGCATTTGGGTTGCTCCAACAACACAAAGCAGCTACATAGTAATAACTAATAACAACTCATTTTCATTGATACTACTTGGGAACTTAGGAAACTTATCATAGGGTTTAAGTATGTAATGGATCATAAATGGTCAAATATAATTGCTTGTCTTCTAGATTGTCTAGAAGATTGGGGAATTAAGAAGGTTTTTACTGTTACTGTTGATAATGTCACTGCTAATACATTCGCTCTTACAAAGTTTGTTAAGAAATTTAAAGAGATAAGCTATGATGTTCTGGTTTTGAATGGTGAGTTTATTTGTGTGAAGTGTGCTGCTCACATCATAAACCTAGTGGTTAAGGATGCCTTGCAGGAGGTAGTTAAGAGTGTTGATGCTGTCCATAATGGGGTGCATTATGTCAGATCATCTCCACAAAAATGAAGTCTTTTGAGGATAAGGTTGAAGCTGGGAGATCAGTGACAAGAAGTAGTCTGCCTTTAAATGTGAAGACACGGTAAAACTCTACCTATCTCATGCTAACAAGAGCTTTAAAGTTTAGATTGGCATTTGACAAGATGGAAATCGAAGATAAGTTGTATCATGAGTATTTTCTTCAAGTGGATAAAGATGAAAATCGAAGAGTTGGACCACTAAAGACAAGAGATTGAGATGAAATAGAGAGTTTAGTGAAGTTCCTGATTCTATTTTACCATTGCACTTTAGCTGTCTTTGCATCTACTAGGGTGAATGCACATATTTGTTATGTTGAGATTTGCATAATAGAAAGGAATCTGATTAAGCTTTCCAATAACACTAGTGTAGCATTACAAGAAAAGGTTAATGCAATGTCAGCTAAGTTTGATAAGTACTGGGCTGGATTGGGAGAGATAAATAAGCTTGTCATCTAGCTAGTGTATTTGATCCTAGGAAGAAGATGCAATTTCCGCAGCTGCGTTTTGAGAGGCTTTATGGGAAAAAAGTGTAGTTGGGAAAGGCCTTTACGATTTTGTCTTACAAGTATTAAGAAGAATGTTTGAGGAATACAACAATGTATATGCCTGTAAACAAATACTGCATCATCATATCAGGTTGCATCAACATCTGGAGGAGCATCTTCTCAGTCTCATACATCTAACTCTCAGGGTACACAACAAGAACAAGATCAAGATGAATTTTCTAGGTGATTTTGATGATGACTTCTCTTGTTATGAGAATGGATGCAATATATATGGAGATGATCACTGCAATAGGGATTCATGATGCTAGTAATGAATTGGAGCTGTACTTGAAGGAAGCAGTAGATAATCCTCCTCTCTTACCAGGTGTAGAGTTTGATCTGCTTAGTTGGTGGAGAATGCATACTCCAAAGTTTCCTGTTTTATCAGAGATTGCTAGAGATGTACTTGCAATGCAAGTGTCTTCTGTTGCATCAGAGAGTGCATTTAACACTAGTAATAGGATTCTGGACCCTGGAGAATGCATACTCTTAAATTTTTCTGTTTTATTAGGATTGCTAGAGATGTGCTTGTAATGCAGGTGTCTTATGTTGCTTCAGAGAGTGCATTTACACTAGTAATAGGATTATGGACCCTTATAGGAGTTGTCTTATACATGATTCAATCTAGATTCCCATGTGCACATAGCAATGGTTGAAGTGTGAGATCAAATTCAGTGGTAAAGGCATAATCACCATCAAGGTGATGCTTGCAGAGATAGAACTACAAGACAAGTTACAAAAATGTATATTAGTTTCTAATTTTTTTACACTTGTAAATTGTAGTTTTTTATTTATTTTGTCTTCCTCATTTTTTTAGTTTGGGTTAGAATGAGAAGCTACAAGTCTTCTTAGGTATTGTCTTATTTCTCGGATGTTACCAGGTTTTAGTTTTCTTCTTCTCTTCTTTGACATTATGTCTTCTTGAATTATTAACTTTCTTATGTGTAACAACAATAAGTCTGTTTTGTGTGTTTTTTAACAGGTTCAAGTCTTCAATATGTCTTTTGCTATGAGAACAAGATTGTTAGTGACTTGATGTAGTGATTTGGTGAGGCTCTTGTATTTCTCTTTCGGATTTTTTCGTGAGGCATCTTGTATCTCTCTCATGGTATTTTGTTGTGGAATCTTCAAACTCATATGTTGTTTTTTTGTTTTACTATGGTAATATCCGAGAAATAACTTTGTGAAATGGACTTTAGAAACTTTGTTTCATGTTTTGTATGTATTGTGTATACAAAGTACAAAGAATACAGAGTTTGTAACTGACAAGGAAACAACTTTAGTAGAATTTAAGTACTTAGAATTTTTGGTTCCTCGGTTCTTTCGGGTATTTACTAGAACCGAACTGAAATAGGTTTTGGTTCCTGTTTGGATCCTCAAATTATGGTTCCGAACCGAACCGATCCATTGGGATCCGAACCAAAATATAATTTCGGTTCCTTATAGTTCCATTTTGCCAGGAACCGAAGAACCGAACCGGAACCAAACCAAGGAACCAAATGCCCATGCCTGTTGTGAATAATGTTGTGAACCAAAACAAAGAACATTCTCCCCAAGTAAAAATTATAAGCTAAACATCAATCTTCTAAGTAAGAACATGTTAGATGTTTCCTCGTTCCTCTTGTCGAATTTTATCATGTAACCAAGATGGTCCTCTTAAAGCAATGTAGGCTTGATATCTTCCATCCCTTGTAACACTCCTCGTTACCTCACTAGCTATCGAGTCTGATGATGCTTTTACCAATTGAAAGACTACCCCCTCAAAATGTTGTAAACCATATCATGTTTATAAATCAATTCATATTTTGTTCTTTCTTTCCTTTTTTTTTTTGTATTCTTAAGGTTCAGAAGGAGATTTTTTGTTTTCATGCCTTATTATTTATAATAAAACTATGCTAAAACTAAGATTAAATTAAAAGTTCAATTATGAAATGACATAAAGGTTAGAATTTTATTTTGTCCACTTTCGTTAAAGTAATGTGAAGATGTCGGAGGAATTGATGTTTTAAAAATTTGAATCTATTGAAGAATGAAAAAAGAAAATGCATGGATAATTTCTTGGTTCTATAAAGGTTGGAGGAAGAATATGAATGAGAATGAGAAAAGAAGAATGGTGGAGAAGAGAAGAAGACATTTTGGGAGAAGGTATAGAGACATCTAAGTAGAGCCAAAACATATTAGTTTAGATTTTCCATACAAGATTGAAGTGGAAACCACCGGATTGAACTGGAAATCAAAGTTCCTTACAAATGTAAACCGATCGGTTTTTCTTCATAAATCTGGTTGATCAAACTTTGGTTCGGTTCGGTTGTTTTTGTTTTCCCAACCCTATAATCCACTATAAATACTATCTACTTTAACCTAAAAATTATTTATATTATTTTCACATAATTTGCAAGGATTTCAAAATCATAAAAAATGGTTTAAAAGGTAATCTTCCTTTTAACTTTTATTTGATAATCTTCTTCAGTGTCACAAGCAATTGAATCAAATGGACTTCGTCCGATCACCAACACTTTGTGCGTCATTACCAATCAATTTTACCCTTTTTCTTTCTCTTCCATAAATTAGATTTCTCTTTCTCTACACTTTTATTATTCTCCCCAAATAATTCTTCATATGCATAAAAAGGCGCTTCCAATTCATCAACAAATTTGAAGCAATCTTCTTCGAACCTTATAAGCTTATGTATGTGTTGAACTAAGCTTGAATATAACTTGATGTGCAAGCTATACAAGAAGA
>OVAP01006359.1:0-11866 GCA_900406295.1 Aurinia saxatilis
AATCACCACCAAAGTGAAGCTAACTCAATTTCCTATTTTGTGTCAAAATTTTAGATTGAAATTCCTAAGGGAAGACCTTGATCTGACACGATCTTTAAGGCACTTGAGACTGGCTCTGCATTGTTATTCCACTTGTTTGCTTTCTTTTTCCTCAAATCTTCATTACAAAGCTTCCATTCAAGCTCCCATGCATTAAACACCTGTTAAGACTCTAAACAAACCAAAAGACTCNAACGCAATATATCAATAAGAACTAGTATTAAATGATGAATAGACAACTTCTGCGGCTTGCTTTCCTAGATCACCTTTGTGACTATTGTGTGGATTAGGATATTAGACATGTTTAATCACTACTACAAAAATAGGACGATTAATTTACGACTGGCTAGATTACTTAACCGGATTTTTATCTGCCTATAAAACCTGAATAGTTTAATCCATGAACCCTAGAGAATTATCTGAAACACGATAATTGCAACAACAGTTTTCTTATCCTTTACTTTTATTTCGTTTATTTCGTTTTATAAACCAAAAACATTTCCAATCGATCAAACGACTAAACCCATTCGATCGGTTAAAACTCCAAAAACCTTATTTTGTTGTTTAGGTCAAGTTGAATCGATTTTGCTGATGTGTACACTTTGCCTCCCTGTGGATTCGATCCCTAAGTACTAATGCGAGAGCCTGTACGCTTGCACGAATATTTTGGCCGAAAACTAAATCCCCATCAACTATTAACCTTTCTAGGCTATATAAAGGAAGTTAAGCCACAAGGTGATGATATAAAGGTCATCCAAAGTTAAATTAAGGTTCTTATATACATATATGACACCCCACTCTCTTCACCAAAAATGTTCCTCACTTGACTTACGTTTAGGATCCGTATAGGATTCTCGACCTAGATTACTTTGTTTGTTTACTTTATCCTTTTGTGTTTGTTTTTTATGATTCTCAATGAATAATATGTACCTTTTGACTCTATATACACTCTTAATAGGCTTTGTTCAGTAATATTTAAGAAGCAAGAACCGTAAACACTCTTATTATCCAGAAATACTATTAACCTTTCTAGGCAATTTAAAGAAAGTTAAGCCAGTCGGTGATGGTATAAGGGTCATCCAGAGTTCAATTAAAGTTCTTATGTACATATATGACACCCCAATTTCATCTTAAAAGATGTTTATTGTTTCTCACTTGACTTACGTTCAGGATGCGTATAGGAGTCTGGACCTAGATTACATTGTTTTTTCTCGTTTGTGTTTTATGATTCTAAATAAATAATATGTACCTTGTGACTCTATATATACTTTTAGTAGGCTTTGTTCAGTAATATTTAAGAAGCAAGAACCGCAAAACACTCTTATTACCAGAAATACTATTAACCTTTCTAGGGTATTTAAAGAAGGTTAAGCCACTACGTGATGGTATAAGGATCATACAGAGTTGAATTAAGGTTATTATATACATATATGATACCCCACTCTTTCCACAAAAATTGTTACTAGACATACGTTTAGGATCCATATAGGAGTCTGGACCTAGGTTACTTTGTTTGTTTACTTTGTCTATTTGCATTTGTGTTTTATGAATTTTAATGAATAATATGTACCTTGTCACTCTCTATATACTCTTAGTAGGCTTTGTTCAGAAGTAAATAAGAAGTAAGAACAATAAACACTCTTATTAGCCAAAAATACTATTAAACTTTCTAGGCTATTTAAAAAAAGTTAAGCCACAAGGTGATGGTATAAGAGTCATCCATAGTTAAATTAAGGTTCTTATTTACATATATGACACCCGACCCTCTTAAAAAAAATGTTACTCACTTGACTTACGTTTGGGATCCATATAGGAATCTTGACCTAGATTATGTTGTTTGTTTACATTGTCTTTTTTTGTTTGTGTTTTATGATTCTAAATAAATAATATGCACCTTGTGACTCTTTATATACTCTTAGTGGACATTGTTTAGTAATTTTTAAGCAGCAACAACCGTAAACACTCTTATTAGCCAGAAATACTATTAACCTTTCTAGGCTATTTAAAGAAGGTTAAGCCATAAGGTGATGGTCTAAAGGTCATCCAGATTTCAATTAAATTAATTATATACATATATGACACCCCATGCCCTACACAAAAGTTGTTTATCACTTGACTTTTGTTTAGGATCCGTATATGAGTCTGGACCTATATTATGATGTTTGTTTACTTTGTCTTTTTGCGGTTGTGTTTTATGATTCTAAAGGAACAATACTCCCTCTGTTTCTTAAAGAATGTCGTTTTGACATATTTCACACAAATTAAGAAAACCATTAAATTTTCCGTTTTACCCCTATTTAATATTTTTATTTATTATTTTTGTAATTAATAAGCTTGAAAAATAGGGATAAAGTTGGATGGAGCATTTACCTTGTCACTCTATATATACTCTTAGTTGGCTTTGTTCAGTAGTAAATAAGAAGCAAGAACCGTAAACACTCTTATTAGCTAAAAATACTATTAACCTTTCTAGGCTATTTAAAGAAGGTTAAGCAAGAAGATGTGTGGGGGTTAAATATCCCCACTCACTATCTTAGGAAAGCAGTCGAAGAGAAATGACTAAGTGTTGACCATCAGGGCCGAGGTCATTTCCGCAAGACCTCGGCTTACACACATTTATTAAGAAATGCCGAGGAAAGTCTACTTCAGTCACTTCCTCGGCATAATCCATGTCTCTAAACATGTTGAGGGGAACAAACCACATCATTAGCTCGGCATAGCCTTTTTGTTAAAGGAATGCCGAGGAAGCCTGTCTAAGTCACTTACTGGGCATAACCTTCATCTCTAAAACATGTCGAGGACTATAACTGAATCATGAGCTTGGCATAGTTCAGTAAACGTTTGTCCGAGGATATCATCGATATCATGTCCTTGGCAGAAGTTTGTATCATATACGTCATGCCGAGGAAATATCAAAATTATTTCCTCGGCCTGGTCTCGTCTATCCCTGGAGGCCGAGCTTGTCAGCAACTAATTATGGTCCGAGCAGCCCAATGCCTGGAAAAAGGCAAGAACGATCAGGAAGATACGAGAAGATCTAGTTAACTTATCTAAGTCGGTGTAATCTTGTATATATACTTCCTTAGGTTAAACTTATATGATATATCTCTTTCTAGCCTAAGAACCCTAAAAGCTTACGCTACGAAAGACTTTTCTACTCACATCAATAAAAGCAACCCTTTGCTAAAATCTTTCTGTTTGTGCCTAGCTCTTTGCTTCGAGCTCCTCACCAAGAATCTCGAACAAATAGTGATTGTGTTTTTACACACACAATTTGGCGCCGACTGTGGGGACCCGAAGACTTTTTCACAAACCAAGCCCCTAGCAAAGACAATGTCAGACGAGCAACAAACCCCCGGAGGACAGCAGCAGCCAGAAACGGCTCAACCCTTCACCGTCATACGGACCATAATTGAAGACCAAGGAGTTACCCACACCGAGATGGATCCAGAGGCTGTTGCGGCCACAATCGCCAACCTTGCTCGGAAAGCCGCGCAACAGGAAATGACTAATCTCGGCATCCTCAATCAGCTGAGTACGATCTCCACCCAGCTGGTTGTTACAAGGAAGCCTCCTAGACGAGTCCCAACGAATGCTCAGAGTGCGCTCAATTTCTACGAAGAAGGTTTCCACACGCCTTCCAATACTTTCAGGATCCAGGATCCCACTTGTCTTCCTCCTCCTCCACCAAGACGAGGAGCTTTTACGCCTATCAAGACAGTTGCTGCCCGAGAACCAATTCAGAACACGGAAGACGAGGTTAACAAGGAATCCGAGGACAGGGCCCTCGGCCCAAACGGATAACAAATCCTCCATCCCGAAGCCGAAGTCAATAGAGTGGAAGTATCTGATGACAACCAAGATCCTGACGAGGAAGTCAAGCGTCGCGACCTCCGGGCCGAGCTCGGAGAGATGAGAGCAATGATCGCAAGAACCAACGATGGTTTTAAAGCTGTTCAAAACCAGGTTCACCGAGCAACCTCTTCGGCTCCAGTGATCGATCGGATGCTTGAAGAGGCAAGGTGAACCCCTTTTACCCTAGTAATCACGGCGGTGAACATTCCCGATCCGGGAAAGATGAAGACCCCGGTCTTCCAGGGGTTCACCGATCCTAAAGCTCACCTCGTTGCGTTTCATGTTGCCATGAACCGAGCGAAATTCCCACTGGGACAGAGAGATGCCGGAATCTGCCTTCTCTTCGCCGAGCATCTGGAAGGAGCAGCACTCTGGTGGTTCATCAAACTCGATCCTTACTCGGTGGATAACTTTGATACCCTTCAGAGCAAATTCTTAGCACAATACGTTATACTGGCAGGGACCGAGCCGATAAAAAAAGATTTGTGGAACATCCAGCAGGGACAAATGAATCGCTCCGCGTTTTCATAGTCAGGTTCAAGTCGACCCTGACACAAATTGATGGCACGGGAGACGAAGCCACACTTGAGGCTTTTAAGCAAGCGCTATTGTTCACCGACAAACTTCGCCGATCTTTGGCAAAATCGCCAGTGCTCACTGTTCAGGAAGCCCTACAGCGAGCGGTCGGATATATAGCAAACGAGGAGGAGATGCTGACACTCCAGACAAAATAAGGGAGAGGGACGAGCCGACCAGCTTCGACCACATCGCATCTAGCAGCGCGAACGAAGACCGCAACCGCTCGCTACATCGATCACGAAGGATCGTCCCAAGGAGGTTCACATAATTATTTTGTGGACTATCCCGAGGAGGACGAATGCAATTATGTGGAGGATACACCTTGTAGAAGCCTTGGACGTGGTCGAGGCCGAAGTGGTGGTTGAACGGGAGGCTGAGGAGGTCGCTCTAACTAGTGGCTTCTGCAGGACGCCTACGACGAAAACCCCTTCTGCGACCATCACCAGAACAAAGGGCATATCACCGTAAATTGCAAAATACATGGTCGAGGGGAAACTTGGAGGCTTCAACGCCAAGAATTTTTCACGCCAAAGAAAGATGAGTCCCGCCCAGCTCAACAGCCGAATGACCCGACAAAGCGAGATAGAACCGGGAAGGAGGATCAGCAACGAGGCCCTCGGCCTCGGATCAATATGATCATTGGAGGATCGCAGTATTACTTCGATCTTGTTTTGTCTATCAGAGCCTTTCAGAGACAGGCCGACTCCGTGTCCAAAGTGACAGCCGACCACGACATTCTCGATCATAACATGTGCTTTGAAGCCAGGGACTCCAAGGGGATCGTTCACCCACACACCCCCCTGGTTGTCGAGCTCATCATCAATGATTTCGAGGTGGCCCATATCCTCATTGACACGGGAAGCACATTGGATGTCATATTTCGTGAAACCCTCCAGCGTATGAACATCCCTGTAACCGATGTTACTCCAAGTCCGAAACCCTTGACAGGATTCTAAGGTGAAACAACGATGACACTATAAACAATCAAGCTCCCTGTTCAAGCCTTTGGCATAACTAAAATTGTAGATTTTTCCTTGGCTGACCATCCGACCATCTACAATGTCATACTCGGTGCCCCCTAGCTCAACGCAAATAAGGCAATCATGTCTCCTTATCACTTGTGCGTAGAGTTCCCAACACCAATGGGAATCGGAATGATCCGGGGGAGTCTGCGGGATTCCAGAGTCTACTTATTGGCTGAACACAAACTCAGACAGCCCGTCACCGACCGAAAGCCGGAGTCCGAGGTAAAAAAGAGCTGAGTAAATCATGACGACGACAAGCAACTGTCAACTGTCTTATAGCATTTACAGCTCACGGAGTCTCAGGAAAGGCCGACAAGCAGAGACTTCGTTGTAACATTATCGATCGACGACAAGCATCCAGAACGCTGCGTCGAAATCAACAGCGGACTTCAGGACCCTCTTCGATTATAAGTCGTCAGACTACTCAAACAGAACGTGCACACATTCGCCTGGGCAGCCGATGATATGCCCGATATAAGTACGGATATAGCTTGCCATGAGCTGAACATCGACCCCTCTTTAAAACCTGCCAAACAAAAAAGACGCAGGATAGGCGATGAACGAACTGCAGCAGTCAACGCCGAAGTCAAGCGCCTTCTCAAGGTAACCCGGTGGTCGTCGAAAATTGAATCTAAGTTTCCAGACTGGATCGCTAACTCGATGGTCGTCAAAAAGAAGAACGGGAAGTGGCGAGTATGCGTAGACTTCACTAACCTGAACAAAGAATGCCCTAAGGACAGCTTCCCGCTTCTGCATATTGATCAGCTTGTAGAAACTACCGCCGGAGACGAACTCTTAAGCTTCATGGATTGCGTTTTCCAGTTATAATCAGATCTTCATGCGTCCCGACGACCGTGAAAAGACTACGTTCATTACTGATTGGGGTACTTATTGCTATTAAGTCATGCCATTCGGACTAAAGATTGTTGGAGCTACTTACCACCGACTTGTCAGTAAGCTGCCGCAAAACAGCTCGGCAATACTATGGAAGTTTACATCGATAACATGTTAGTCAAGTCCCTGAAGGCCGACGACCATGTTCTTCACTTGGCCGAGTGCTTCCACAAACTCAACTCCTACAACATGAAGCTCAATCCGATCGAGTGCCAATTTGGAGTAGATCTAGGAGAGTTCTTCAGCTACCTAGTCACTAAGCGTGAGATAGAAGCAAATCTCAAGCAGATCGAGGCCATCGAGTCCATGGAGTCACCCACGAATGCAAAGCATATCCAACGACTCACGAGACGAGTACCAGCTCTTAACCGTTTTATCTCACGGTCAACAAATAAGTGCCTCCCCTTCTATAAAACCCTTCGTGATACGAAGTTGATTGTTTGGACTGACCAATGTGAGTTAGCCTTTCAGCAGCTAAAGCAATATCTCAAGACTCCACTAATCCTTTCGGAACCTATGGATGGAGAACCCCTCTTCCTGTATATCGCTGTTTCAGCAGCCGCGGTCAGCAGTGCTTTGATTAGAGAGGAGGATAACAAGCAGCGCGCAGTTTTCTACGTTACCCAGTCCTTAACATGCGCTCAGACACGCTACCCGCTAATGGAGAAACTGGGGATTTGCTGGAAATTTAGAATCCATTGCAATGTAGCGCCAAGTTTATTTTGTTAAATAGTGAAAAATTTATAGTTCATCAAGTGGTTTGGTCGAGGTTATATAGATATTGGAGACATGTCTTGGGAACATGATGTTTATAGTGCTCGAGCATGGATGTATAACCGTCGAGATCCAGAGTCCCGTGAAGTTTGGCAGGATTACAAGGAAGGGGTCCAACAATTCTTGACGCAAGCAATTAATTACGGTACCAATAATGTCGTAATATTTGGTCCTTGTAATGATTCTGATATTGATTCTGATATTGTTTACAAGCATTTGATGACGAGAGGTTTTTTGCTAAATTATTTTGTTTGGTTTTTCCATGTTGAACATTTTGTTGTTAATGTTCCTGGTAGTTTATCAAGTAGGCATAATGAAGTTGGAGACGAACCTATGAGTGATTAGAAATACGGGTATGGAAATCATCAAGATGGAAATAGATTTAACAACATGGTATGATGCATTTCATGAAAACACTGCTGCATTTAATGATACTAGTAAATGAATAATATGTACCTTGTGACTCTATATATACTCTTAGTAGACTTTGTTAGGTAATTTTTAAGAAAAAAAAAACCGTAAACATTCTTATTAGCTAGAAATACTATTAAACTTTATAGGCTATTTAAAGAAGGTTAAGCCAGAAGGTGATGGTATAAGGGTCATCCAGAGTTCAATTAAATTACTTATATACATATATGACACCCCACTCCCTANCAATTAAATTACTTATATACATATATGACACCCCACTCCCTACACCAAAGCTGTTACTCACTTGACTTTTGTTTAGGATATCTATATGAGTCTCGACCTAGATTATGATGTATGTTTATTTTGTCTTTTTGCGTTTGTGTTTTATGATTCTAAATGAATAATGTTTACCTTGTCACTCTATATATACTCTTAGTAGACTTTATTCAGTAGTAAATAAGAAGCAAGAACCGTAAGCAATCTTATTAGCCAAAAATACTATTAACCTTTCTAGGCTATTTAAAGAAGGTTAAGCCAGAAGGTGATGGTATAAGGGTCATCCATAGTTAAATTAAGGTTCATGTATACATATATGACACCCCACTCTCTTCACAAAAAATGTTACTCACTTGACATACATTTAAGATCCCTATACGAGTCTCGACCGTAAACACTCTTATTAGCCATAAATACTATTAACTTTTCTAATCTATTTAAAGAAGGTTAAGTCGCTAGGTGATGGTATAAGTGTCATACATAATTCAATTAATGTTTTATATACATATATGACGCCCCACTCTCTTCAGAAAATTTTTTACTCACTTGACTTACGTCTAAGATCCGCATATGTGTCTTGACTTAGGTTACTTTTTTTGTTTACTTTGTCTTTTTCGTTTGTGTTTTATAATTCTAAATGAATAATATGTTCCTTGTCACTCTATATATACTCATAGTAGGCTTTGGTAAGTAATATTTAAGAAGGAAGAACCATAAACACACTTCTTAGCCAAAAATACTATTAACCTTTCGAAGGTATTTAAAGAAGGTAAAGCCAGTAGGTGATGGTATAAGGGTCATCCATATTTCTATTAAGGTATTTATATACATATATGACACCCCACATTCTTCACAAAAGCTGTTACTGACTCGACTTACGTTTAGGATCCGTATAGGTGTCTGGACCTAGATTATGTTGTTTTTTTTATTTGTTTTAGCTTTGGTGTTTTACAATTCTAAATGAACAATATTTAACTTGTTTTAGCTTTGGTGTTTTACTCTTAGTAGGCTTTGTTCAGTAATATTTAAGAAGCAAGAACAGTAAACACTCTTATTAGCCAGAAATACTATTAAACTTTCTAAGCTATTTAAAGAAGGTTAAGCGACTAGCTTATGGTATAACGGTCATCCAGAATTCAATTAAGGTTCTCATATACACCCCACGCTCGTCAAAAAATTTGTTACTCACTCGACTTAGGTTTAAGATCCGTATAGGAGTCTGGATGTAGATTATGTTGTTTGTTTACTTTATATTTTAGGGTTTGATTTTTACGATTGTAAATGAATAATTTGTACCCTGTGACTCTATATATATACTTTTAGTAGGCTTTGTTCAGTAATATTTAAGAAGCAAGAACCGCAAAACACTCTTATTAGCCAGAAATACTCTTAACCTTTCTAGGGTATTTAAAGAAGGTTAAACCACTAGGTGACGGTATAAGGATCATCCGGAGTTCAATTAAGGTTCTTATATACATATATGGGACCCCACTCTTTTCACAAAATTTGTTACTCACTTGACTTACGTTTAGGATCCGTATAGGAGTCTGGACCTAAGTTACTTTGTTTGTTTACTTTGTCTTTTTGCGTTTGTGTTTTTTTTTATTTTAAATGAATAATATGCACCTTTTCACTCATGTATACTCTTAGTAGGCTTTGTTCAGTCGTAGATAAGAAGCAAGAACCGTAAACATTTTTATTAGCCAGAAAGACTATTAACCTATCTAGGCTATTTCAAAGAGATTTAAGCCACAAGGTGATGGTATAAGGGTCATCCAGAGTTCAATAAAGGTTCTTATATACATATATGACACCCCATTCGCTTTCAAAAAAATGTTACTCAGTTGACTTACGTTTAGGATCCGTATAGGTTTCTGGACCTGGTTATGTTGTTTGCTTACTTTGTCTTTTTGCGTTATGTTTTATGATTACTAATGAATAATATGTACCTTGTGACTCTATATGTACTCTTAGTGGACTTTGTTTAGTAAATTTTAAGAAGCAAAAACCGTAAATACTTTTATTAGCTAGAAATACTCTTAACCTTTCTTGGCTATTTAAAGAAGGTTAAGCCAGAAGGTGATAGTATAAGGGTCATCTAGAGTTCAATTACATTACTTTTATACATATATGACACCCCACTCCCTACACCAAAGTTCTTACTCACTCGACTTTTGTTTAGGATTTGTATATGAGTCTGGATCTAGATTATGATGTTTGTTTACTTTGTCTTTTTGTATTTGATTTTTAATGAGTAATATTTACCGTGTAACTCTATTTATACTCATAGTAGGCTTTGTTCAGTATTAAATGAGAAACAAGAACCGTAATGTTAAATTAAGGTTCCTATATACATATATGACACCCCACTCTCTTCACAAAAAATGTTACTCACTTGACTTACATTTAAGATCCGTATATGAGTCTTGACCTTACTTTGTTTGTTTACTTTTCCTTTTTGTGTTTGTTTTTTATGATTGTAATTTAACAATATGTACCTTTTGAATCTATATACACTCTTAGTAGGCTTTGTTCAGTAATATTGAAGAAGCAAGAACCATAAACACTCTTATTAGCCAAAAATACTATTAAGTTTTCTAGGCTATTTAAAGAAGATTAAGTCACTAGGTGATGGTATAAGGGTCATACATAATTTAATTAAAGTTCTTATATACATATATGACACCCCACTTTCGTCACAAAAGTTGTTTCTCACTTGACTTACGTTCATGATCCGTATAGGAGTCTTGACCTAGATTACTTTTTTTGTTTACTTTGTTTTTTCACGTTTGTGTTTTATGATTCTAAATGAATAATATGTACTTTGTGACTCTATATATACTTTTAGTAGGCTTTGTTGAGTAATATTTAAGAAGCAAGAACCGCAAAACACTCTTATTAGCGATAAATACTATTAACCTTTCTAGTGTAATTAAAGAATGTTAAGCCACTACGTGATGGTATAAGGAACATCCGGAGTTCAATTAACGTTCTTATATACATATATGACACCCCACTCTTTTCAAAAAAATTGTTACTCCCTTGACCTACGTTTAAGATCCGTATAGGAGTCTTGACCTAGGTTACTTTGTTTGTTTACTTTGTCTTTTTGTGTTTGTGTTTTATGATTTTAAATGAATAATATGTACCTTTTCATTATAGATATACTCTTAGTAGGCTTTGTTCAGTAGTTAATAAGAAGCAAGAACCGTAAACACTCTTATTAGCCAGAAATACTATTAACCTGTGTAGGCTATTTAAAGAAAGTTAAGGTTCTTATATATATACANGTGTAGGCTATTTAAAGAAAGTTAAGGTTCTTATATATATACATATATGACACCTCATTCTCTTCAAAGAAAATGTTACTCACTTGACTTACGTTTAGGATTCATGTAGGAATCTGGACCTAGATTATGTTGTTTGTTTACTTTGTCTTTTTGGGTTTGTATTTTAGGATTCTAAATGAATAATATGTACCTTGTGACTCTATATATACTCTTAGTAGACTTTGTTCAGTAATTTTTAAGAAGAAAAAACCGAAACATTCTTATTAGCTAGAAATACTATTAATCTTTCTAGGCTATTTAAAGAAGGTTAAGTCGGAAGGTGATGGTATAAGGGTCATCCAGAGTTCAATTAAATTACTTATATTCATATATGACACCCCACTCCATACACCAAAGTTGTTACTCACTTGACTTTTGTTTAGGATCCGTATATGAGTCTGGACCTAGATTATGATGTTCGTTTACTTTGTCTTTTTGCGTTCGTGTTTTATGATTCTAAATGAATAATGTTTACCTTGTCACTCTATATATACTCTTAGTAGCCTTTGTTCAGTAGTAAATAAGAAGCAAGAACCGTAAGCACTATTATTAGCTAAAAATACTATTAACATTTCCAGTCTATTTAAAGAAGGTTAAGCCAGAAGGTGATGGTATAAGGGTCATCCAGATTTAAATTAAGGTTCCTATATACATATATGACACCCCACTCTCTTCACAAAA
>OVAP01006360.1:0-11863 GCA_900406295.1 Aurinia saxatilis
GGAAAATTTTGGCCAGAAAAGCATCGTCATCGTCGATGCAACCATCACAGATTTTAGCATTCCAAGCTACGTCGGTTTCATGATCCGCTCTGTTCTCCCCCCAAAAAATTAGTCAATAATAGTTCAAGCCTTTTTTTGGCATACGACAAAGTTCATACTTTTTTTGCCTAAATTTGAAAGTTGGTGATTTATTTGGCTTTTTCACAATTTATAAACAGTGTCCGTTAACTTTTCCGTTAGTTGACTTAACGTCGTGCCTAATTTGGCCTGGTCAACGAAACTTCGTGTTTAAAATGGCTCGATGTAAAAAGTTCATGCTTTTTTGGCCAACAAGAAAGTTCATGCTTTTTTGGCCATTTTTTGAAAGTTCATGCTTTTTTTTGACATTTTTCCCAATATGGAATCTACTGTTCAAATTATCGAGAGTGCTCTTTTCAATTTTTTTTTATTTCATTCGGAAATAGTTTTACCCATTTTAGGCGTCGTTTTTCTGGATTTTATGGGGTTCTCGAGTTTGAGTGCAAGGAAATCTTGACCATAAACCTTGGATTTAGATGGGATAAGGTGTTGCTTAAGTTGATTCAAAACTTGATGAATTGTTTCCGATGAATCATCTTACAAGAACCACAAAAAAATAAAGAGAAGAATCTTCTCTACCTTGTCCATTTCCAAGACTTTTTGGCATCTTTCCCTTTCAATTTTGAGTGGTTTCATTTTCAATTTCAATACCTTGATGACGTCATTGGGGAGGTTTGTTTAGGGTTACGACTAGATAGACGAATCCGTCATTCTCCAATGGTTCTGAATTTTGGTTCTTCGATTTGGAATCCCACCATTTTAGCAGAGACTTTAGAGCTGTGGTGACGTTCTTTGGATCAACTCTTTATTTGTTTTGTGGCGAAGTAAAGTAAGGTCGCGATCTCTTCTTCTCGGATAAGTTTCTCAATTTCTATCTCATCGCTACCGTGATCATCAATGGTTGAGTTTTGAGTGTGGTACGGCACTTTTGACTGAATTTGTATCGTACTTTTGATTTTGGAAACTGAGACTTAGTTTTTTGCTTTGATTCCAGAGTGTTGTGAAACTGAGTGTAGATGAATTAGTTAAGTTTGATGCTTTGAATCATGACTACGAGGCATTTGAAAACGTATGGAAGAAGATTTTATGGGAAGGAACCTGGGTGGGCTTGGAGAACGTTGGTCAAAGAGGAAGTTATGTTCATTTCGTTGATTACAGAAGAGAAGTAGAGGTTGAGTGATTGGTTGGTGAGAGATTTATCGTGAGGCAATCTGTTGATAAAGCCGATTTCCAGAACTTCAGTGTTGAGAAAATACTTGCTCTACTGTTTAACCACTGTGAAGGCGAGGAAGAGGGTGTAAGGAATGTTGTTGATGAATGCTTGGGAAAATGATGTTGTTAGGACCTGAGAAACTGGTCCATGCACTTCAGGTACTGAACAATCTTCACTATGTACATTTACTGTCATGCTTGGCTATGAATAACATTTGTGTTTGCACATTGAATTTCATTGGTAAGGATGAATAGTCTAGCTGCATTTACTCGTGCAATTATTGTGTTACTGCTGTGAAATATTATGTGGTGGAACAGCCTGAGAAATTAGATGAAATCATCTTCCCTAAGATTTCTTCGTTCCTCATGCTAACTAAAGATGGTGACATGGTAAGTCAATAAAACTAATGTGTTTTCAATTCTTGGTGAGAGATTGATGGAACTGCCTCTTAATATGTTTCGATTTCTTGGTGAGAGATTGATGTTAATACCGCAACTTATCGATATCATACCGCAGCAGCTCAGTATTATGATATTTTGTTGTTGTGAGCTTATAGTGTCTCAGAAGTTTCAGGTATCAACTATATAACCACAGATCGATTCGTATATGTGGGTTCATGCTGAGTGTAGGAAAACGGCAATGGGTTCCATTGGCATTTCCAACACTTTCACAGGTATATATTATTTATAACACACCCGCTTTTATCACCCTGGACTCTCACCAGTAACTACTGTACATGTTTGGACTCTATGAATATAACATATGTATGCAACGGGAACGGAATTACGAACGTTTATTGAATGTAGCTCAAAAACTCAATAGGTATGTATACCTGATATTGAATGTTCTACCATCTGCGTACTATTAGGCAACTCTTTTCTTCGGATTGACAAAGTGTTGAAAACATGCATTTTACAGAATGTGAAAGCAGTTTTGATTTTGCGATCAAGGAAGTGATCAAACCGCTGGCTAAACCAAAGAGACAACGAAGAAGAAGAAGAAGAAGCAAAATTCGAATCACGATTGCCTAGCGTGAGTAAATCTTCACCTACTCTTGCTTCTAGATTCCTCGGTGAATACTGATCTTAGCTTTTTGCTTTTTGGACAGAAACGTTATGTGTGGGAGGGTAATGATGATGAACAAACTCTGCCTGATGATTTTTAAATTCCAAATTTTGAGTTTGTGTGATAAAGGAGAGACTTATATATATATATATGGAGTCATGTAAGAGAGTGTTGGCCTCTAATCAATCAATAGCTGCCTTCGAAGAGAGAAAGAGGGAGATATAGAGGTATTATTGTTAACTCAATTATGTTTAGTTGTTTCAAACCTGTTATTGCAATATATATATATGAAACAACTAAACATAATACCTATATATATATATATATATTAGCCGTTTTCTTGCAACAAATAAAAACGGAGAAATGTGGATTACTTTGTTCAATCGTAAGAACTACTACAGATAGAAATCTACAAAAAAAAAAAAGTAATCAACAGACTAATAATAATACAAACTAAGGTAGATTTATCTCTCAGTCTCACCAAATAATACAAACTACTACTGTACATGTTTTCTCAAACTAAGGTATGATTTTTCGGTTTTTTTTATCAAAGAAACTATTTGTTTTAAAACATAAACTACTGGATTTTACGTTTTTATGTTTGCAAAGTGTTTTTGTGAAAACAATGCATTTTAGGTTGCAAAGTGGCACTTTTTACCAAAACCAGCAAAGTGGCACTTTTTACCAAAATCAGTAAATCAACATCAGAAGTCCAAGACCGGATGAAGTAGATGTTCATTTTGTAATGAAGTGAGGAGTTAGGACAATCAATCCACGAGAGTTAGCTTTCATGTGGGCTTGGAATCGTGCCAAAATTCCTCAGGAGTAAGAAGTTAAGCCCAAATTACCGAAGGAGTGTAGCCCACAAGACTTGAAGGCCCAATCGATTGGACAAGAGGCCCACCGATCGATCGTGGCCCATTTTGTCAAGAAGTTTCCAGAACAAATTTAGATATGTACCGTTGCATTTGGGCAGATATTTGCTTACGTTGAAGATAAACCCAGGAGATACGAAATCTTCAGAAATGCTCAGAAAGATTACGGTCGATGGATAACGACGACCGATCGATCAGCTGGAGATAACCACTAAAATTTGGATGCTTATCCAAATCTTTCTCTTGATTCTTCTCAACCACCCTCTCCCCTATAAATACAGACCTCTGACGGCCGAGAGAAACATCAGAAATTCTCTAAAAGTTTCTAGGCATCCAGGTTTACAGTTTATCAGTTTTATCAGTTTCTTTGTTCTCTTTCATTTTGTCTATTGCTTCAAGGAAGAAGTCTTTAATCTCTGCATTTCCAGAGAAGTTATTCTTAACTCTTTCTATATAAGCAATTTTCATTATGTTTATGCGTACTCTTGCTATGTCGGAGTAGTTTTTTAGTTAGGAATAGGGTTTTGCTATGAGGAATCATGGTTTGGTATATAGGCAATAGGATTATATAATGAGTAGTTTATAAGCTTACTTTCATATCAGTACTTAATCTCAATGATAGGATAAATCTGCTACTAATACACCACTTAGAATAAGAGATCCAGATTTTGATAGTGAAAGCTCTTCTATTTATTAGATTAGTAGGATTTGCTTTCTTGAACTTAATGCCTAGATTGGTTGGTTGATCAGCCCAAATGTTCTCTTTCTAAAAGGATATATGTTAGAGTTAAGTGGGATGTCAAATGAACTAGACTAGCTAAGTCTGACTATAAGGATAGTTAGTTATTAGGGAAATCAACTATATAGCCTAAACTAGTAGTTATATAATTACTACCCTGAATAATTCAAACCGTGATCCTCTGATGCATTACCTGACTTCCTAACGCCTTTTAATATTGAATTTTCTCACGTTTATTTGACTTTAGTCATTTCAGACATTGACCGATCGATCGCATAATCTGCCATCGACCGAAAAGTGTTTCAGACGATCGATCAATTCTCACGACCGATCGATCGTAACCAAAACCAAATCATTTTGCTTGCTTAGCTTGAGTGAAGTTGGACGTGCTATTGTGTGACTCTGTTCTCTGTGAATTCGATCCCTAAGTACTACTGCGAGAGCTTGTGCGCTTGCAGAATTATTTTGGGTGAAAGCTTAATCCCCATCAAGTTTTCTCGCGCCGTTGCCGGGGAGCAACAGTGACCACTAGCATAACAATCAAACTCCAGACTAAGCTTTTCCCTTATTTCATTTTTAGTTTATTTATTTTCTGTTTTTGCATTTTTAATTTGTTTCAATTGTTTCAGGTAGCCACTCATGGCTCATCAAAATAATGATGCTAAAAATGGCCCCTACAGGCATTTCTCGTCTCCTAGGAGATCATACCAACCTTGGAACCCTCACGTTGCCCCCTCGGAGTCTAGGATGATCGACTCTTAGCATACCTATGGAGGAGAGACTCATAGATCTCAACCTCCCCTTCCACTCTGCTCGGAGTTCTCAAACACTATAATGGAGGAGATGCTAGCACAATTCCTGGCTGCCCAAAAGAGTTTTGAAGAAAGGATCGAAGCAAAGCTGGACCATCTCACTGATGAGATGAATCAGAAGATCAACTCCCTGACCACCAAAATTAAGGAACTACAAGATGCTCAGGAACATAATAAGGAGTGGATAGGACAGAACCAGAGAGGGCTAAATGAAAGGACAAGAGAAGGTCGCTTCATAAGATTCAGCCTGAGGAATGACAAAACTCAGTACGAGGATGACTTCAGTAGAATCCACAGCCGCATCGGGAGACTTGAGGACTTTGTAGAATCGATCAAACCAGAAGCCGAGATCAGGAGTAAACTACCCAGCTAATCGATCGATGCACTTATATACTCGATCGATGAGAGTCTGAAACCCATCATGGAGACCATCCAACTGATAGACACCAAACTTGGGAACTCCTGCACACCTGAGTACTGTAATCAGGACGGTCAGATAAATGTGATGAAGATAGAGGAAGCCAGAGAAGCTGACGATTGATCGATGGCAGCTAATACCATTGATCGAATAATGGAGACCTACCAGACGCCTCTGCACATTGGAATGATCGATTGGGCTCTAGATGAGAAGGGACTTAACTACTCGTCTGACGAAGAGGTCTCAAAAATAGAAGACACCCCTACCTTACCTATAGAGGCCAACCTGTTACTCAAACCACACCTCTTCCACATTTTCGAGAACCAAATAAGGAGGATCCCTCCAAAATTCTCCTTCAAAGAGGCTTGGGATGTCTATCCACTGCAAGACTTCTTCTGCCCATTCGAAGGACCATCAGGAGATGTGAAGGCACTCTTCTACAAAGTGCGAAGGAGTACTACCCCGCGAATGAAGATGCTCGAGAAGAGAGACGATCCAGAGAAGTTCACTATCTCCAATCTCCATCGAGAGGTTGCCTTTCAACAACACCATGTGTGACTCGGGAGCTTGCTTAAATCGCATGTCAAGGGCTGATGCTGACATGTTAGGTATCTATTCCATTCATAAATTGTCACAAAGAATAACCTTAGCAGATACCACTCCCGGAGACAATTTAGGAATCACCTACATCATTGTTCAAGTGGGTAGTGTGTTTATTCCTACTGATTTCCTCATCATGAACACTGACCCAAAGGTTGAAGCAACAATGCTACTTGCTAGACCATTCTTATGTTCCGCAGGTGCAGTAATCAACCTGGAGAAAGGAAGCGTGTGCCCAAAGCATGTCGATGACACGGTCCACTACCCGATGAATGTCAAGGCATTGGCACGACCTCCAGTCAGGAGGAAGCTGTTCCAGGAAGACCCAAGACCGGAAAAGAAGCCGAAGTTGAAGGAGGAGGAGCCTCAACCGTCTGACCACCCACCGGAGAACTAAAATTCTCCAAACCATGTCGATCTAACCGACATTAAACAAAAACGCTGAGTGGGAGGCAACCCATTAATGTATCTTAGATTAAGTTTACTTTTAACGCATTGGTTCGTGTCTCAGGAAATAGGATTGAAGGATTCAACCAAGAGGATGAAGAATCGATCGATCGCCTTAAACAGCAATCGATCGATCGTCTGCAGTTCACAAGCTCATTTTACTTTTTCCAGGGAAAACTAGAGGNTCAGGGAAAACCGGAGGCCATTGATTCGAATCAACTGGTGATCCAAGAGAATGTTGCATGCTTTAACACTAATAGAGAGAGAGAGAGAGAGAGAGAGAGAGAGAGAGAGAGAGAGAGAGAGAGAGAGAGAGAGAGAGAGANTGATATACTGATGACGTCCGGTACAAATCCTCTCCTATTCCTATAAAGTCATTTCCATTTCATTAAGACAAAGAAGGTCATCTAACTAACTTGAAGACAACGAGGTACCATTTTCCATCTCTATTTCAGTTTATTACAATTCCCATTTTTCTCTCACAGCTTGTCAACATCGGGGACGATGTTATTCAAGTCTGGGGGGGGGGGNTTGACTTACTTTTACACCCATTTTAAAAAATTTTATCGATTCAAAAAGCGTTTTATTGAGTCAATCCAGGTCTGGAACAAGGACCTTACTCACATTGGAATAATGGCCTAGTGACCATTTTAACAAGACTGCCCGAGCCACTCATTTCAGAAACTCCATACTCAAGCCTCCCCAGCACATCTCGGTATGCACGTACTTTAATAATTCTGATTTCTGACTCTATTTTATTTGGACCTAAACCGGAATTTAAATCTTTCTTGTTGGAGGTATTAGTCTAGGGAAAACAAATCCATTCAGGACTTCTTATCCACTTTAACACTCTCTTGTTGATCATGAATGGTCAACTTATCTTAAGTTGCTCCACACCCATAAACCTAACCTCTTTTCAAACCCCATTTCGTCTCTTTTTCTTTCTTGTCTTATATGCAGTATGTGTAAACGGCCGGAGAGATGAGACAAACGCAGTTTTCCAATCATTCGTGAAGACTGGCGAAGAGCATACTACGCTCTTAATACATGCATGGAAATTCAAAGAAAATGTGTCAACGCTGATTTCTCTGGTAACATTTCATCAAAATTAAGGTGAAATTCGTGTCTTGTTACTTGTGGTGAAAGCTTCATTGTAAAAAAAATATGTAGAAGCTTTATGATCCATACTTGTAACAAAAAGGCCAAGAAAATCAGGGATCAAAATGAAGAAAGGTGGAAAACGTTTAAAGGAGTACGAGGAGTTCAAGAAGACTTTAGATTCCTCTGAAGAATCTAAGTCTGAAGGAGGAACAAGCCGAGCTAAGGAGAGAATGATTGGGAAACTGTGTCATCAAGCGGTCCGGTCTCTCTTGCTTTTTTGCAAACATATCACATTTCTCTTTATTACGGTAAACCCTGAACACTCTAGCCTCACCTCCAAATATTAGCCCCCTCTCATTACACACCTAGCCTTTTTTACCTAGCTGATATTTTCCAGTAAGAAAGCTCACAAAAATGAACGAATGTAGAGAGTCAGAATATTGGTACCTTTAGGGTATTTGCAGGTTGAGATTCCTGCTGGACCAGTTGGGAGAATTGTGGTGGGAGTATGAGATGAGAACTTTTGGCAGGATTGTCGAGGTGACCATCACGAAGTTGCACCTCTAAATTGTGGTACAAGTAAGCGAGTTCCTAACTCTTCAAACTTATTTCCCTTCTTAGTATATGTTTGTTCGAGGACGAACAAAGCTAAGTCTGGGGGATTTGATAGTAATGATATTTTACCGCTTTTCGATATGATTATTCGGTGTTTTTATCAAAGAAACTATTTATTTTAAAACATAAACTACTGGATTTTACGTTTTTCTGTTTGCAAAGTGTTTTTGTGAAAACAATGCATTTTATGTTGCAAAGGGACACTTTTTACCGAATCCAGCAAATCAACATCAGAAGTCCAGGCCGGGATGAAGTAGATGTTCATTTTGGAATTAAGTGAGGAGTTAAGTCAATCAAGCCGCAAGAGTTAGCTTTCACATGGGCTTGGAATCGTGCCAAAATTCCTCAGGAGTAAGAAGTTAAGCCCAAGACTTGAAGGCCCAATCGATCGGACAAGAGGCCCACCGATCGATCGTAGCCCATTTTGTCAAGAAGTTTCCAGAACAAATTCAGATATGTACCGTTGCATTTGGGGAGATATTTGCTTACGTTGGAGATAAACTCAGGAGATACGGAATCTTCAGAGATGCTCAGGAAGATTACGGTCGATCGGTCATGATAACGACGAACGATCGATCAACTGAAGATAACCACTAAAATTTGGATGTTTATCCAAATATTCCTCCTAATTCTTTTCAACCCTTTGCTCGACTCTCTCCCCTATTATACAGACCTCTGAAGGCCGAGAGAAACATCAGAAATTCTCTAAAAGTTTCTAGGCATCCAGGCTTACAATTTATCAGTTTTATCAGTTTCTTTGTTCTCTTTCATTTTGTATATTGCTTCAAGGAAGAAGTCTGTAATCTCTGCATTTTCAGAGAAGCTATTCTTAACTATTTCTATATAAGCAATTTTCATTATGTTTATGTCTACTCTTGCTATGTCTGAGTAGTCTTTTAGTTAGGAATATGGTTTTGCTAGGAGGAATCATGGTTTGGCAGATAGGCAAGGATTATATAATGAGTAGTTTATAAGCTTACTTTCATATCAGTACTTAATCTAGATGATAAGATAAATCTCATACTAATACACCACTTAGAGTAAGAGATCCAGATCTTGATAGTGAAAGCTCTCCTATCTATTAGATTAGTAGGATTTGATTTCTTGAACTTAATGCCTATATTGGTTGGTTGATCAGCCCAAAGGTTTTCTTTCTGAAAGGATATATCTTAGAGTTAACTAGGATGCCAATTGAACTAGACTAGCTAAGTCTGACCGTAAGTTATTAGTGAAATCAACTATATACCCTAAACTAGTAGTTATATAATTACTACCCTGAATAATTCAAATCGTGATCCTCTCATGCATTACCTGACTTCCTAACGCCTTTTAATATTGAATTTTCTCACGTTTATTTCATTTTAGTCATTTCAAGCATTGACCGATCGACCGCATAATTTGCCATCGACCGAGAGGTGTTCCAAACGATTGATCAATTCTCACGACCGATCGATCGTAACCAAAACCAAATCATTTTGCTTGCTTAACTCGAGTGAATTTGGACGTGCTACTGTGTGACTCTGCTCTCTGTGGATTCGATCCCTAAGTACTACTGCGAGAGCCTGTGCGCTTGCAGGATTATTTTGGGTGAAAACTTAATCCCCATCAGATGGCTAAACATGTTATTCAAGTTATGATCATTACTAGCAATAATAAATTGGTCAATCAAACTATTTTGATACCTAGGATGTTTTTTATTTCTCTAAGTGTAAAGTTACCTTTCCATATGCGTCGAAATCAGCTTTTGCACTCAAAATTAATATGTATGAGCCAAGGAAAATCTCTTGAATGTGTGAGTTCGTTTTTACCTAGGCATGTATTCTATCACGGACATCTATATGTTTTACTTTCAAGAGTCAAGTCGATATCAGGAATCCAAATTTTAATAAAGAGAAGGAAGGGAAGCTGCAGAAAAGACTACCAATGTCGTCTACAAGGAAGTGTTTGATAATTTTTACTCTTGATAATTTCAGTACGATAAAACTTATGAAACACTTTTTTTTTACTACCTTTATGTAGTATTGTTAAACACAAATCTATATACCATTATCTTTTAATTGCTTAAAATTATAGTTATTTTGCATTAAATATCACATACAAATTTTGAATCACAACCCGCACAAAACGCGAACCAATAATCTAGTATATATATATACAAAAATGTTCCCGGCTCATTTAAAATCGAGAAAGTGCCCCACCCCAAATTTCTAATTAGAAAAATTACATAATTAAAATAAGTTTATTTACTTAACTAAAGCCCAATTAAGACATAACCAACCGTTGACCAAATAAGCATCACCTAAACAAAATTTTCAATTATTTTCTTCTCATAAGTCATCGATGTGCATGTTTAAGTCTTTCTTGATCTTAGAGTCAGAACTCGGCATCATAAGCAATTAAGCACGGTAAGTTAATGATTTTTTTTTTTTTGTCTCAAAATGATTTTATTCAATAGGAGGTTCCTGGCCAACGGCCTTACAAACACAAAGTCACCAAACCAGTAGGTAGGTAACACAACACAGGACCAGAATCTAACTCGTACACTCTAACTCTAAGCACTGGCGAAGCCAACTCGGACCATTACAAGAAATATAGGATTGGTAACGGTGGTCCCTTGTAACGCTAAGAGCGATGCTCCTAGCTGGCTGGTTTGCTGAGACTTCCACTGAGCCAAAAGTCGTCCCTGGATGCGAACGTAAGGCTGCAAACTCCTTATCCAACAGTGTCCGCAAGGATGGAAAGTGTGATGGATGCTTAAGGACATCCAAGAGCTGATCACTAGACATCTCAAGAATGATATTTTGAAGGTGTAGGTCAGTCATGCACTGAAGAGCCCAAGGAAAGCCTTCAAGCTCCGCTGCTAATTTTGTTGAAGTATTCGCAAAAGCATTACGACCATGAAATAACGGTGTACCATTATGGTCACGAACAATCCAACCCGTCCCACTTAATTGATTAGGATGAACCCAAGAACTCGCGATATTACACTTAATCAGAGGAGCAATAGGCTTTTTCCAAGATTCCGGAGCAACATTAAACTCAGGCCCGGTCTCAGGTAAGTTAGATGAATTCCATTCCCTACCATCAGTTTGCGCCTGTTGAAGTATGAAGTTCGCAGTCAGCAACTGTTGCTCAAACACCAACCTATTTCGTGCCTTCCAAATCTGCCACAATAACCAAGGAGCCGAGACTTCTGCGCCGGCAGTGTCTTGATTCAACAAGAACTGTAAATTAAGGAATACTGAGTTCACAGAGAAGCCATGTGGTGCAATTTGCAACCCAGATAACTCCCAAGCTTCTGCTGCCGTAGGACAATGAAACAACATATGACAAATAGTTTCATTAGCACCACGACAAGCAGTACACAAAGGATCCAAATTAACGCCTTTGGATACAAGTCGGTCCCTGACGGCTAACGCCCCAGCTAGACATCTCCATAAAAAATGCTTGACTTTGGGAGCTACCTTAATCTTCCACAATTTCCTCCACAACGCCTTTTCTAAAGGAGATAACTGGTTATCCCCCGCTATCGTTGGATCAGTGAGCAATTTATAACCACTCTTAACCGAATATGACCCCGAAGGTGTGTAACCCCAAATAAACCCATCAGGAGAAAGACGAGACGGCCTAATTATCTTAATTATTGTTATATCGTGATCATAAAAAAGCTCATGGAGTAGGTCTTCATCCCAGGCATCCGTCTCAGGAATAACCAAGTCCGCAACAGTGAGATCCAAGTCAAAGGTCCGTTGCCTTGGTACTGGAATACGTGGAGCTAAATCGAACAGCCAGCATTCCGAGAATACCAAGGNCCAAGTCCGCAACAGTGAGATCCAAGTCAAAGGTCCGTTGCCTTGGTACTGGAATACGTGGAGCTAAATCGAACAGCCAGCATTCCGA
>OVAP01006361.1:0-11863 GCA_900406295.1 Aurinia saxatilis
AGAAGCAATAAAGGAAGCAATCTGGTTAAAAGGATTGGCAGGAGAGTTTGGCTTCAAACAAGAAGCAGTAGACGTATGGTGTGACTCTCAGAGTGCTTCATCAGAGATGTGATAGCTAATGGAGAGGTGAATGTAAACAAAATTCACACTTCAAAGAATCATGCAGACATTCTCACGAAGGTAGTTTCAGTTAACAAGTTTGAGCAAGCTTTGAGTTTGCTCAGAGTGACCAAGTGCTGAGTGAGGTCACGCTTGACGGCATAAGGAATGTTGAGGTAAGTTGTGTTAGTGATCAAGGTGGAGTTTGTTGAATATCTGATTACTAACACACTTTCAAGGAAGAGTAAACCGGGTTTGGTTTAGCTCCTGATATATGAATCAAGAGAGGAACTGTGGTTTACAGTTCGGTTTACTTCTGGTTCAGGATTATCTCTGGTTTGGCTTCATCTCTGTGAGTCAAAACTAGTCAACAGGAAAGGAAGAAGAAACAGATTTTGTTTTGAGGTGAAAGAGAGGATAAAATCTGTATATAAGTTTGTTACAACTTGTATTGTACTATCTCTTTGTAACCGTACAAAGAAAAGCTAGAGAAAAGATAGTGAAATCTTGCTTGTGCCGTCAAGCCCCTGAGAGTAGCCATTCACGGTGAACTCAGGGTAAAACGTCCGGTGTCTCTTCTCTTCTTCCTCTGCATTCCTCTGTTCTACTCTGTTCCATTACCATACCTACAAAAGAGAGAGTGTAGAGAGTATAGTGAGATTGCGATTGTAAACACAAGTGATTGCGTATCATCGAAGCAATCGGTTTCAACACTAAAGTTATATATGATGCACTAATACCAATTCAATCACTAATAACTAGAACTCTCTAGAGATTATAGATTTCGGTGGTGCCACAACCATGTTTTTTTCATTTTTTCTATTACCAAGAAGTTCTATACATTCTCTCAAACCATAATATGTTATATGGTTAGGTCTCAAGAATTACACAACCATATTTATTAACCAAAATCAAAATGTCTAAATAAAAAACCAGTTTGGAATATATGGACCGATGATAATTACAATTTTTTAAAATATGCTAGGATCTCACATTAAAAAGGAAAAAAGATTTAAAGTCATATAAAAAATATACGTCAATTTATTCTATAAGTGAACAGACGATTTACAGATATTTGTCAAGCTATTATTAATTTGTTCAAAGAATATAATTATCAATTTTTGTAATTTGTTTACAAAAAAATATATATAATTATCAATTAAAAAATAAAAGAAACATGTTGTGGAAAAGTAAGTGGGCCAGGCCGTGAGGGAAGTCATTGACCTTTGACCCAACGAAAAAGAAACAAAAGCAAGTAAACTGATAATGTGAGGAAGCTGGTACGTAAAGTCACATTTCTGGTTCCAGAAGGATTGAACTGAATCGTACAAGTAAACAAACTCTTGAGTTATTATGGACACATAGACAATGCGTGGTATATTAGAAAAAGAGAGTTTATATACTAAATTTTGATGGACCAATTAGGACATACCAACAGTTTTAGACATGTCCTAACAACATAGATCTCGAGAAATCAGACAACTCTGTGACAACAACAATTGTCATATTTCTTCAACGTATACTCCATCGCATTGAATTTGGTTTATGAGTAAATTAACTACTAGTACTTGTTAATTAATTAACCCTTGCCAAAACTTAGTTGGAAGAGTGTTTCTTTCTATAACGTGTCAGAAGTTGTTAATTATTGAATTATGGTTGAGACATCTACGTGTCTGACGCCAAGACGGTCTTAAAAGGGTGTGCAACATGCATGTCTAAAAGCACACGTAAGCCGTGACAGAAATTTATTGGAACAGTGTGTGTGTGTGTCTGTGTGATAAAGATCGAGTTGATTGGTAAGTGAATTGTGTGTACTAATTTATGCTTGGGTGTGAAGGGAAAACCCAATACCCTATAAAGTCCAAATTAGTCCATTAAAGAGCCCATCATGGCCCATGAGCTCCCATGCATTTTTCTCTTCTTCAAAAACGCCTTCAAGATGCATGAATTATGACGTTGTTAGTGTGTGTTGAAGAACTTGGAGACGATAGATCAACATACGATGAGGTCGGTGGTTTTTGGGCCGACACTAATTATTTGATTTAACACGTGTCGCTTCCTCCATCTCTTATTTAATGTTAAAATCAACTCTTTTTCTTTTTTTTTTGGTCATAAGTTGAAAAATCAACTCTTTTTCTTATCTTAAGGTTCTTCATCATTCTTCTTATTCGGATTCTGCTGTCTCCTTTCTTCCACGATTACTTCTTCAATTGTGCAAGTATGTTCCCTTTGTATATCTTATCATTTTCCTTTTACTCTATCTTTGTTTTTATTATTCTTCTGAACGATGCTCTATGAAACAGTTAAACATTGATGTCAGATTCTGCTCACAAAATGCTTACATACCTAAATAAATTTGGAATTCTATATAGTTTTTATGGATAATGTCACTTACAAAACATTGAATTAGAATTGGTTAACAATTTAGGTTATTTTAGTGGCAGCGGACACATCATTAAAATTAAACTATTAAGTCGCAAATTACATTGTTATCCATTAGACATTAATGTGTTAAAAATTTGTGGCTGAAAGTATGTTTACCCAAACAAAGAGAGATACTTTAGGGAAAAAAAACTTGTGGCTAATATAAAAACTAATAATGGAGAGTACGAAAGTTTGTATGTGCATTTATGTTTAACAAAGAAAAAGTACTTCTAAGATGCATAAAGTTTCTTTAAATTTGAGGAAAGCAAACACTTTAATAAAATAACCAATTTGAGCCACATAAACTCCAATAACCAACTTCAACCAAAATGTGTGGACATTATGTAGTCGTAGGGGGCAGATGAATTATGTTTGTCAAAGCTCCACGATTAGTGGACCAGACCACTTTATTTTAGCAATTTCAAGCTTTTATAAGTTCACTAGGCATCACTAATATTTAATGGGTATATACTTTTTTGATGAGCAAACTAGTGTTCAAAATTAATAAATGGCATCGACTAAAGAAAACGAAATTAGTTTTTTTTTCAAGGGAATATGATTTACATATCTTAAAAAACTAAAAATGTATTTATATGAACTAAATTATCTTGTAATTTATTGAAAATAACATTAAATTGTTTTTTTTTATAAATCAAATATTCTAAACAAACTGAATTGATTGAACTTAAAACCAAAACCAAAACCAAAATTCTTATGTTTTGTCTTATACGAGGCTTTGGCAATTTTTTTTTTATACCGTTTATGTAATGTGTATATAGTAGTGACAATTTATGGATTGATGAGAAGGAAAATTTACATATAAGTTAAACATATTTCCGCATATTCATCATCCAAAACTTAAATTTATAAAGAGGAAAAGAGGCAGTATAACTAAACATAGGTACACATACTAATTTCTAAATCACAAGTCATTAGCCATTAGGTGTCTAGCTAAACATAGGTTCACTAAGTGTACTATTCACATTTATTAACTACAATACAAACATCAAATTTCTATAAGAAAAAGATTGCATTTTAAATCTCCTCTAGAGATTTCCACATGAAGAAAAAAACGAGCTAAGTCATTATCAAATTGGACCGTCCATTTAAAGACGTACACGTCTTTATGGTCAAACATCATTCACCTAACTTCCAAGAAAGTCACGTTAACATTGCATGTGGCTAGTTCCTCCTATCCTATGCAACCCCAATCAATTTTTGTCGATGATCAATGATGACTTTGTTGAAATTTCTGTCTACCTGGCTAGCTAGTTTTCTAATTATATAACTTTCATTAAATTTGCTCACTTCTCTCTTCTTCATCTATAAAAAACCTCTGAATCTCTATATTCTTGCCATTTACGTAGAAACACAGTGCATGCAAACAATGGGGAATATGAGTTCGATGTGTGGGTCTAAAAGGTGATAATAATTGGTATCATTCTCTCTTTTTTATATCTTGTACATAATCTCAAGTTATTTAGACATGTATCTTAGACTACATAAGTTAATTAGTGACGTGTTATTCATGAATCTATAGGTTTTTCAACTACGAGAAAACTCCGATAGGTTTGGTTAGGAAAAAATCATCACACGATGGTATTAAAACAATTGAAGCTGTCAAGAGTTGCAGTTTTTCTAGAAAATCAGATCTTTGCATCCGTATTATCACATGGAACATGAATGGAAAGGTACTTACTATGCGTAAATTCACTCATTATATATTTAAGTATAACAAATTGATTAGATTCAACTAAATTTATCAATAATTGTTATGAATATGTGTGTGAAGGTTTCGTATGAGGATTTGGTAGAGCTTGTTGGCGAAGACAGGAAGTTTGATCTGCTTGTCGTAGGCTTACAAGAAGCTCCCAAAACCAATGTTGCTCACTTTTTGCAGACAGTTTCTTCTCCAACTCACGAGTAAGCACTCTACGCTTCATTTCTCCTAGATTGTTACTCTTTGATTTTTTATACAAAAAGATGTCCATTCTTGATTTACCAAAAACAAAAATTGTATATTAAACTCAAATGCAGGCTTATTGGGAAGGCGAAATTGCAATCCATCCAGCTATTTTTGTTTGGGCCCAAGAATTCACAAACATTAGTAAAAGGTATCTCTATTTAGTCATCTCCACTCACTTCATGTACAAAAACTACAAGTTGAGATGTATATGTAAATCTTTTTGAAAAATTAAAGAATTTAGCAAATTTGATTGTTGTACGATGAATTGTAGAACTAAAGGCCGATAGACATTCAGTGGGAGGATGTGGAGGTTTGATTGGAAGAAAAAAAGGAGCTGTGGCTGTTCGTATTAACTTCGATGACATCAAAATGGTTTTCATCTCTTGCCATCTCTCTGGTACTATATCTACTCTATTTGATTTCTTTCTTCTTCACTAAAATTACAATTACAATTACAATTAATAATGCATTGGTTGTATGCAGCTCATGCGAAGAAAGTGGATCAAAGGAACAAAGAGTTGAGAAACATATCAAACTCACTATTATCAAGAGACAAAAGTACACCCGACCTAATTGTTTGGCTTGGAGACCTCAACTACAGGATCCAAGATGTCTCTAACGATCCTGCACGATCACTTATCAACAACCATCTTCAATCTGTAAGTCCTTTATATTCCTCTACATTTCTATAAATTATGCAAACAGTATTTTGATACTTCATAGTCCTTTATTAATATTGTGGTTTTTATCAGAGAAATTCTCTAAAATACCACACTTCGTTTCTAAATGTTATTACTTTTTGCAGACTCTTGTGAGCAGAGACCAACTCTTGCAAGAAGCTGAGAGAGGTGAAATATTCAAAGGTTATTACGAAGGAACTCTAGACTTTAAACCGACTTACAAATACAATGTGGGAAGTAGTAACTATGATACAAGCCATAAAGTAAGAGTTCCAGCTTGGACGGATAGGATCTTGTTTAAGATTCAGGATACAGACACTATTCAAGCAACTTTACATTCTTATGATTCTATTGACCAAGTTTATGGTTCTGATCATAAGCCCGTGAAAGCGGATCTATGTTTGAAATGCACCAACGATTAAGATGTGTGCATACATTTTTTCAAATGTCAGAAGATTGCAAATGTTGCATCGTTGCCGTCTTGAGAGTAAATAATAGGCAACATTTTTTGAGATCTTTGTTTGCATATTCATGTTTTAAAATGTAACAAACTGTAACATGGCGAATTTGCAACTTTTTAAAAAATGTAAAGGTTTAAAACCTTGCACATGTGTAGCATAAACAAAAACTATCAAGATAAGTGTTTGGACATGTTCCACAACATAAACTACGCAAGTCACTATTTTTTAGTTCAATAAGTTTCATAGTGAAAAGCATCTCAAGAAACAAATCAAATAAATCAATCAAATCCAAGTCCTCTAAATTACTGCTAGGTTCTCATCAAAATTCGTTTTTCAGCTACATGATAAACCCTAAAGCCAAAGGAGAAACAAGAAAAGCAGCACTTTTTTCTTCTTGTACCTCCTACCATCACCTAAATTTGAGTGAGTTTTTGTTTGCCTTTAGATGCTTCGATTAGAGCTTTTAGCTTCCTCAGCTTACTTGTTGCTGATGACCACCGTACATTGGATACCCTCCGTAAGGTGCAGCACCATGGTACATTCTCGGGTCATGAGGTTGTGGTACCATGTATCCATACCCATTGTAAAACTGTCCTCCGTAGTACGGTCCAACCCATTGGTTTCCATACTTATCTCTAGGCTGCAACACAACCCACAAATTGTAAAATCAGAGATGATTTAACGAGAAGAATACTACTATCTCGTATAACCCCACAGATTGGAAAAAATCATGAATTATACTACAAAAAACAGATTTTGTAGTCTTTATATAAACTTTTCTATCCGAATCAAAACTGAAAGAATGGAACCTAGGAGGTATTATTAGTGCTAATCGTATTATTTAACCAGCACATAACAGTATTAACCCAAGAACAGTCATTTTTGGCTTGGTTATGAAGAACTGAACTGAACCGTGCCTTTCGATACACTTATAAGGCAATTAGACACTTATGCAGACTGATGGTGTGAGGGTTACCTGCTTATTGGCAGGACTACGGCCCCAAGAAAGGCGAACTGTTTGTTTTCCAATTACACTCCCATTTAGTTTCTCCAAAGCTTCCTCTGCATTTGGTCTGCAATCAATGTCAAATACAAAGTTAATTAGTATGAACAAAGATAAGAGAATTACTAAATTCACCGTTACTAGTCTAACTAAAAGGCTTAAATGTTACCTGTTAACAAACTGAACAAATCCGCATCCTTTGCCTAGAGGAATCTTAACAGAGACTATGTCCCCGTACTCAGCGAAAGGTTGTCTCAGATCTTCATCAGTGACACTAGAGTCAAGTCCTCCAACAAATATCTATGTTATAAACATTTATTAAAGTAAAATAAAAAATTACTCCTCTTTGCCACAATCACATCAAAGAGAGAAAACAAAGAGATACGAAAAAAAAAAAAAAATTACTGTTGTGTTCAGAGAGTCCGCTTCAGGACGTGCCATGGCACCATTTGGCATGTATCCACCTACCAAAGCCAACATATAGTTAAGTACGAAAGTAACATGCGGACATTCTCATACACCCAAAGTTGTTTTTCAAGAATTTATAAGTCTATGGCTGAAAGTATGAGTAACTTTCCAATGAATGATATGCTTATCGATTGAGAAAATAGTTTTGATCACTTACAGAATTATTCAAAAATATTGCATTAGACATAATACCTTGTTGTTGATAAGCAGTAGTCTTCCTAGGTGTTGCAGGACCAATCCGCATAGCTCTGCTCGAACATTTCACACCGTTCATCTCCGTCATAGCTTTGGTCCGCTCATCATCATCTCCAAACCTCACAAACCCATACCCCTTTGATCTGCCAGTATTAGCATCTATAACAACTTTTGCAGCTTTAACCGACGGGTACTTCGCCGAGAAAGTAGTGTGCAGCAAAGTATCAGAGACGTCAGGCGCCAAATCCCCCACAAAAATAGAGAGATCAGGACCATTGTTCTCTAACCTCTTCTCACCTGTACTGAAACTAGCCCAGTTTAAACGGAAAGGTTGCTCCGTATTCAGCATGTTTGTTCCGTTAAACTCCTGCAAAGCCTTATCAGCGATATCGTGGGAAAGAAACTCCACGAATCCATAACCTTCAGATAAGCCAGTGTGCTTGTTCCGAATCACCTTCACCGAAACAATCTGTATATACACATAGACACACACATTCAGATCAAATGCACAAGAAACAGAGACAATACAAATTATATAACAAAAATTCATGAAACTAGAACTAATAAAAACTTCTCCATCAAGATAAGACTAAACCATGATTCTGATTAGGTAAGAGTAAAAAATCTAGACTTTTTTCAAGAACAATAAAACAGAGTCAGCTTCAGATTCATTCATTACCCATAAAGATTCATTCATTACCCATAAAGTAACAATTTTTACAGACAAAACTCAGATTCAAAGGCCAACTTTCACATGAAGATAAGACATTTAATTAAAAATAAAATAAAAAAACAGGAAACTTTATTGAAGAACTCAAAAACATTAAAAGTGGGAGAGACAGAGAGATTAGAGATTAGACCTCGCCAACAGAAGCAAAACAAGAATTAAGATAATTCTCATCCATCCAATGATGCAAATCACCAACCCAAACAGTCTTATTCTCACCGTTGGATGCATTCTGGTACTTATTATTATTACCACCACCACCACCACGATGATGATACTGATGGTGGTGATAAGGTGAATAAGGAGGTGGTGGTGGAGGAGCATACATCATCTGATGTGGCATTACAACAGCCGGAGGATACCTCATAGCCATCCACTGCGGCGGCGGCGGCGGAGACACTTTCCGTTCCTCCACTACTTCTTCATCATGCTGCGGTGGTGCTGGTGGTTGAATCAACGGCTGAGATTCAGTGGTTTCAGATTGAGCCTTTAAGTCGTCAGCCATTGGGTATTAATCTGAGATTAGGTTTGGTTTGGTTTCTTTCACTTTTGAGTTCGGACCAAAGTGATGAGATGTGTGAGATGCGAAGCTATTAATGGCAAAGTTTAGGTCTGAAAATTAGGGTTTTTTATCCGGTTTCAGTGGAACTAAGCAAAGACGGGTCGGGTTTTTGGGTTGTGCTGCTAGGTTTTGAGATGATGCGGCTTCTGTTGTGTGTTCTTTGCTTGACCTAGTTTTAACTAAATCCGTTGGATTGTACGATCACTGATTAGATCTTGACCGTTGCTTTTTTTCTTTTCATATCTGTTTGTTTTGTTTCTATATTTGGTTTGTTTTTTTAGATTCTCTCCTATTTGTTCTACTTCCTTTTTCTTCTTGTGTATTATAAGTATTTTTTTATGTAATTTACAGCTAGAATTAAATTGAAGTAAAAATTGTAACACAGACATCTGGACTAAGTTTAGTGTACACAATAAAATCATGTATGATAATGTATATACTTTGTTTTTGAAGATGTGAATCAAATTTAATTAGGTGACATACAATGCAAAAAACTATGGTATCACGCTGAAAATTATCTAGTAAATATAGAAAATATTATATTATTAAAAGTATAATTATATGTCATGGAAAATTTACCTAATACATATAGAAAATAAAAGTATATGTATATCGCGGATATATTACCTAATAAATATAGAAAATATTATATTCTTAAAAATACATTGCATATCGCGGAGATATTAGCCGGTAAATACAGAAAATACTATATTCTTAAAAGTCCATTTATGTGGCATAAAAATTACCTAGTAAATATAGAAAATACTATACTCTTAAAAGGACATTGTGTATCGCGAACAAAATTACGTAGTAAATATAGAAAATGTTATACTCTTAAAATATATATCGAAGAAGATTACTTACTAACTCTAAAAGGACACTGATTTTAGAAGGCTTGAAACCTGAAATTTGGTAGAATAAAGGAAGGGCCTAAAAGGAGTATGAGTGGTTTCAGCCTCAAACCATTCTTGATGTCATGCTAATGCCTCATGTCCCTGACTCCTGAGTGGTCTGGTCCACATATAGTATATCTCTTTTAAATGTGTTTCTATTAAAATTGTATGGAAACATTAAATCTCGTCTATATATCTTGTTAAAATTCAGTACGAGACAATTCAGTATTTCATTTTCAAGTCTTTTTAGTAAATTTTGCCAATGAGATTTATATTTAGAGGAAACCATTGACAACTACTGATTCATTTAATTATATAATCTTACAATACGAGATAGCGGAACAAAACTACTATAGTACTACATAGACATGAAGTCATAGTACTATCGAAAGATAGAATCTAAAGTGATGTCCAAACATACTGAAACCATACATATATAGCAGACAATTCTAAACGACAATACATATAATAACTTTATGTATGTTATAGATATTTTGACGGATTAATTTGATCGTATCAATGCCGCCCATTAGTGTCCTACGCCAGGGCTGTTGCCGGGATATGTAGGCCTAAAATCAGTTGGGTGCATGATGACCGCCTTTCGAAGGATACTACGTCGTGTATACGTGCCTACAATGCCACGATTCTTGACCTCACCTGTCTTATACATTCTCTCAATCTCTAACGAAGTTGTTTTCAAATGTTTTCCTTCTGTGCTTTGAATTGCATTAAGAAAAATCAATGCAAGGAAAAAGATAGATGTTGAAACTGACTTGTTCGACATGTCGATGGGTTAGGGAAAAAATTTGAGAAAGTATAAGAATGTGTTTCAAAAACCAAAACAAAATTTATATCTTGTATAGGGGATATGGGAATATATAGAAGATGGTAACAAGAAGAACAAGGTATTCAGTATTTATAAAGACAATAGAAGAGAGGAAGCTTGGGCATTGTCTTAAATGAAATGTTAAATGCGAGGAAATTTTACTTCAAAAGAGAAAATGATGATGTTTAATGTTGTCTGCGTATATTATGCAATCCAGGTGATTCATACTTCCATATCTTATGTTTCCTACTTTGCATGTCTGCTTTTATATGTATACATGGCCCATGCATTTAGACTCTCATGTTTTTAGGTTTTTTTGGCTACGCAGATTGAGAAAAAATTGGATACCGAAATTGCTATCAGGACTATATGGTGAACATGACCAAGAACCAATAGATCAACTGAACATCAAACTTTCAATTCAATTTCAAGACGAACATTAGAGGGAAGCTGGGACGTATTGTAGTGAGAGAGACATATTCGAAGATCAAAATGTTTTAGGGTATTCATATACGTATGTTACCAAAACTGCCAAATTCTTCTATAATTCATTTCACGAGTATTTAATTTCCATAATTACATTAAAAATAAGTGATTAAAGAGAAGGTTGGTAATAAAGAAAAGGTTGATGATATCAAACTAGAAAGGACATGAAAGTAGAAGCGCATATCAGACTTTCAAATCAAATGGAACAGGGGAATTCATGCGTAAGATGGATCACCCTCCACTATAGCTTGTCCCCGTGAGTACAATACAAGCTAGGTTCTGTAGCTCATGGCCTACGCTTTGCTTTTCATGATTATATATGATCTTGTTATCTATCACATTCAACTATGTTATCAATTTGTTTGTCTTTTTCTTTTGTGGGAAAGCAAGATATTAAAATGTCTAGTGATTGAAAGATTCACTATATATGGATCCGAGTGTTTTCAACGAGTGTTTGATTTTCATTTTTAGATGATTTTTCCATGTTATATATATATATATATATATATATATATATATATAAATTAAAATCTCCACAACTTATTGTACCTATAACCAATGTATATATATATTAGAGCATATCATTACAACACTAAAGAAACGATTTTTGGAGATAATGGAACTTAAATAAGTAAATTGTTTTCCTTTTTTTCTTTGCTTAAGAATGTAAAATATCATTAGAAATGAAAATGTTTAGGTTTTGAAATTTTGTTGAGAGATTAGAAAGATCCACGACAGATTGGTTTCGTGGCAAACAAAAAAAAACGATAGAAAATATGAAAACAAAATAAATCGGTCATTTGCTGTAACCATAGCGATGAAAGATCCAGTTTTACGAAAGAACAAGTGACAAAGATTAAAAAAAAAAGCATAGAAGCAAAAGAACATGGTTTTCTCAATAGTATGATACTAATTGTTCCTAGTAACTGTGACAACTTATTGGTCCCCAAACACATGTTTGATAGGCTCGTACCTATAAACATGTTCTATATTACGTATATCAACATGATAACCATCAGTCCATTATTGATCAAGAAGGATTTATGTGTGTGACTTACACCTAAGCAACACAT